>APFE030932216.1:56631-87017 GCA_000404065.3 Pinus taeda | reverse complement strand
TTGAATCATCCAAGAATTGTTCATTTATGTAATGTAAAGGAGGTTGCCCCCTCGAAGAGGCTGAATTGTAAGGCGTTGATCTATCTTTTCTATCTTTTTGTGAGCTGGTTTCATAACATTGTCCTTTATAAGAAATTTATGTAAGTGATCCATATGTTAGTGATAGGTGGTTTATGAGACATTATCCCTCCAAAAAGGTTTTACAATTTGGAAGCTCTCTCTAGGATGCAAGTCCTTGTGTTGATGTGTTAACAATCTCCCATGATCTAGTACCAACCTTGTCTGTGGTTTTAGTGCTATGCACATGGTACTATATTTTTCTCATTGTTGTTATCTACACATCGTCTGTAATAATTCAAGGTCTTACTATTATAATATATTACAATGACTAGGATTTTGTTCTGCATTACTACACTTAATTGTTAATTTTAGATGTATCTCTTGTAAATTCTTCCACATGGTCAATGTGATTGTGAGACAATTCTATTTTATAAGACATTATTTGGAGTTATGTACCACAAGTTTTGCTAATCATGGTGGTAACATAAATCAATTCCCTGCATTCATACAATAGAATAACCCATAGCTCTCATACTAACACTACTAGCAGTTTTGGTGTCACTCCTTGTGAGCATTGTTTTTTTGTAGTTGGTTTGCCTTTAATAATTGCAAATCTCACTAATACCGTAGCATACCAAATTATTGGGCCCTTTTTGGTTTGTGGTTGTTATGTCCATAATAATTTAAATTCTTAATACTACCACAACATATCATTATGTTGGGATTATGATCCATATTAATAGTTTCCTATATCCATTTTTCCTCCAATTTTGGATTGAGTTACTAGATCTGCCCTTCCGGCATGAAGGGTCCAAAATTGGTAAATATAAAAATCAAAGTCCTTGTGTTTCTAATGACTTTTTTGTAACGAAAAAAGTGGATTAGAAATGTGAGTATTAATGAGGAACATAATTCTAGCATGGTGATGCATTGCTGGATTGTGGATCTGATAAGTTATTCGAGACATAGATAAGCTATTTTTTATTAATTTAAAAATAGGGGTTGCAGCGTGATTAACAAAGATTATGTCATTATGTGTCAAACATTTTTTTAAAATCAATGCCTATATATGCAATTTCAAGGAATGTCATAACTCCTCACATAGTTCTTTAAAGGGTGCCAGCTCAATGGAAGAGTGCTTGTCTTATAAGCATAAGGTTGGTGGTTCGATTTCACTGTGCCCTAATATGAATTAAATGATTTTATATTAATTTATTTCAATCGTGAGATATTTTTTTGGATCCATTATTTTATTTTGTCTCTAAAGAGACAGATGATATTGTATTGTCTTTAAATATAATATTTATTGTCTCTAGTGAGATAGTAACTGGGATTAAAGTGTTGGCATTATGATGCATGTGTTGTACTTGATGGAAACCCACTCATAAAAGAACATCTCATATATATATAATCAGATGAATCTACAAGAAGAGATATCAGATGTGATAGAATACATGACAGTGCAAAGCAATCAAACGACAGTCCTTAGTATGACAAGTTAGCTTTGCCATCAAGTTCAAAGGGGGAGATTGTTGGCATTATGAGACAAGTTTTGTCCTTGATAACAACTCATACAGGTGACAGATCATAGTGCAACAGGACAATAGCAAAGTTTGATGATCAGCCTCTCAGAATGGAAGAAAATAAGGGGTTCGCAGGTACACCATTCAAAAGGTGCGGACCCGTAGGTACGCCATTCAGAAAGTGTGGTCATGTCCGCAGGTTATCCAAACAGAAGGTGCGGACCCCAGTATGCGCACTTCAATGCAAAGAAAAGTGCACGCACGTGGGAAATCCTATGGTGATCCATGGTATCTAGTCCGACATGTTTGATCCTATGGTTTTGGTCCATGGTTTGAGAAAGGCCTAGACTATAAAAAAGGGAAGGAGATCATTTGGAAGAGTTGTGATGAGTTGAATATCTTAAGGTGATCTAGATCTAAAATATTTGTGATCGGTTGGTAAGTGATAGCTAGATCTGAATCAAGGAGAAACTTGAGTATTATAGAAAAATCAACTAATGGGTCGAGATCTCCATGGAGCATGATCAGATCTATAGATCTGATAGTCTGGGGTATGCTTGAAGACTAAAAAACTATCTATACCCGCAGGACCACAGGTGCGACGCAGTGCAGGTGCGGATACCAGCAGAGCAGAAGAGTGTGCAAGTGTGGATCTAGCCGTAGGACCACAGGAGCGACACGGTGTAGGTGCAGATACATGCAGAGCAGAAGAGTGCGCAAGTGCGGATTTAGCCTCAGGACCGCAGGTGCGACACGGTGCAGGTGCGAATACCCGCAGAGAAGAAGAGTGCACAGTTGCGGATACCCGTAGATAAGAAGACTGTGCGAGTGCGGATACCCGCATATTAGAAAGCAGCACAGGTGCAGACGTTCACAAAATGTCTAGTGGTGAAGTTACAGACCCTGCTTGAAATTTGTTTTAACTGCCTTGGACTATTCTGCAGGGTTCTGGGTGCATAATTGATGTCTGGTTACTAGTATTGAGTTCTGATAATAGCATGATTATGTTTAGCTTCAGTCTTGATGACTGAGTGGATCAATTTATTAATGACTTATCTTTATGTGATCGGATGTACTAGATCTGGTTGATAACTCACATATTATTCTTGTATATGTATTGGTGTTTGGGTGATTTAGAAGATGGATTGATTATGTGCTTCAATGATGTTAATGGGTCCAGTATGAAAATTAATGAAACATGGTATCGGAAGGAGAGAAGATTGTAGGCCGGTGCCTACGTACTAGTATCTTAGCTAGTACAAGAGCTAAGGGGGTGGTAGCTCCCTTCCAGTAGCAGTTGAAATCTTTGGAGCATTGTAGCAGGTAGCAGCCTGTGTACTAGTAAATGGATTGGTGTACAGAATTATGGGTTTAGCTTCTGCAAGTGAAGCCAGCATTATAGTATAAGACTGCCCCAGTATAAATTTTGTAAGGTTTTTTTATTAAGAAGAAATTGAGATGATTGCAGTAGGTGGTTTTCTCCCACATTGGGTTTCCACCTTATATCATGGTGTTCATGTGTGTGGCTTATGTGTGATGATCTGTTCTATTTTATTGCACTTGTTTATTGTTAATATGGTTGATAATGTTCTAATGCACTCATTAAGGATCTACTAACTGAATCATAAGAAGTTATGGAAGTAGCATATATGAATCTGAATATGGAAATGAAAAATTTTTATTGATGTGATAATACTGATTCACCCCCCCCTCTCAGTATTATTTCCAACAATTGGTATCAGAGCATGTCCTTTTGTAGAAGCTTGATCACTTGAAGGAGATCCTTGGAGCAATGGGAAAGAAGCTTAAGAATAAAGCACATAAGCAGAAGAAGACATCTCAGAAGAACTATGATAGTGGGAGAATCGATTGGGGATTAGGTGTAAGAAGCTCTTCAGATTCAGAATCATTTCAGAATGAAGATGAAATATCAGGTATGAATTTGCTATCCTCTAATGTTCCAGCTATCTATCCATTTGGAAAAGATGAAAGTGATAGTGAAACAACTAAATTTTCTCTTATGGGTGAAAAAGAAAGATATCAAATAGAGGCAGAATTTAAAAGGCTTTCAGACAAAATCAGAGATCAACAAGATCTATTGAACAAAAGGGAAAGTGACTTCAAAGAATAAGCTACCAAACTAAAAGCCCAACTAGAATAAGGAAACAAGGTAAGGAAGTTATTCAAGGACAAATATCAAAACTTGCAGGATGAAGTAACATCATTAAGAGATGAAGTCAATGAAAGAAGCACAACCATTAAGAAACTCATAGATAGATCCATTTACTATGAAAATCTTGAAGTCACGATCCGCTCGCTAAAAGAAGATCTTGAAGAATCAAAGAAATAGAATAAAGATCTACTCCAAGCTATTGAAAAACAAGAAAACGATGTCATCAGTTTAAAATCTCAGCTGGAATGTGCCTTCAGAATTCGTCAAATGCAGCAGGATCTGAATGAAGAACAAGGAAAGGAGATACTCAATCTAAGGCAACAAATGGAAGAAGGAAGAAAGTCTGAAGAAATCTGGAAGAAGCAATGTATGGAAAAGGAGGAACAACTTCAGGTTGAGGTAAATATCTTGAAAGGTAAATTAGAAGACAAGGATAATCTTTTACGATTTCAAGATAGTACTAAGGTCTTGGATGATATTCTTAGTAGTCAAAGGTCTCCTGCTATCAAAATTGGTCTTGGTTTTCATGAATCTGTTGAAGGTGAATCTAGTTCACAAAGTAAGACAAGGGACTCAACTACAAAATCTGAAATGCTCAATAAGGAGATGAAAGGTCAATCTCATCATAAACCAAGGAAAGAAATTCTTCAAAGAAAATCTTTTACTCCTCCTATGAATAATGTTGAATGTCATGTATTTCATAATCTTGGGCATGTTGCAGCCAGATGTAGAAGAAGGAGGTTTCAAGACCATCATGCAGAAAGATCATCTCATTCAAGGTACTTTAATGGATATTGCTTTGCTTGCAATATGTTTGGTCACAGAGCTGTTGAATTGCTATAAAGAAATATGAGACATGTAAGATTGTTACACATGTAACAAAGCTTGACATATAGCTAAGGAATGCAGGAACAAAGTATGGGCACCATACCAAAAGGAGAAAACATCATCATCACACTTGAAGATGTGGAAGAAGAAAGAAGTACAGTAAAAAAGAGGCGGCACGGCACAACATATAGACATAACAGAATCAGAGGGAGCTGGAAGTGTAAAACTTCAGTGTCCTAAATCTCATATGCAAGTTTCTTAAAGATCGAAGTCACGTATATACATGAGTTGGTTATGGCATAGTTGCGTATATGATTGTTTGAGGAAAGACAGTAGGGACAGGTTCAAGAAAAGGATCAGTTATGATTTGGTTTATTTAAGCTATTTACAATTTGCTGATGATGTGTGGAGATGACTTGATGGTTAGAAGTGTTTTGTTTCTAACTTGATAATGATGATGACTTGATACTTCTTGCTGATATGCATGATCAGATCTGACAGTAAACAAGATGGCACAGGTTTAGGGGGAGCATATGCTTTTGATGCATTGTTGGCATTATGGTTAAGAGTCCTTGGTGATGATGCTTATATGGATAAATGATCCATCTTGCTATGATATGGTTATGAGTTGTTCAGATGATTCTTGGGGTTACATAGTTGATATTTAGATCAGATTTGTGGTTGATTCTCTAATGGTGCTTACATGCTGATCTTCTTAAGGATAAGGAGAAGTACATAGCTTGAATTCACTTGATGATGAGTCAATCATATGTTGTTGTCGCCATATGCATAAAGATCATAGATTACAGTTATGATGCCGGATTCCTATTGTTCTTAGCACACATATGGATGAGGATTGTTGGCTGGATAGATGGATGATTATTCAAAGTTGCATTGTTGGAGATATGATGATGATGAGTTCTTACCTATATGATGATAGGTTGTTTCTTACATATGTTGATTGATGCAGATATTCCCAATTGATGATACTTGGTCCATGCAGATATGGATGGCTATGGTGTTTCTCACATATGATAGAATGATTCTGTATATACATAATTCTATTCAAAAGGATGAGTTGATATGGACATACATTGATGATTCATGCACTAATACAAGTTTCTGCTGACAGATGCTATGGAGCAGATCATACAGTGTCGTTGCTGATGTTTATCATGATCTTATTTAGGTGTTTGGTCTCTGTTATAAATGTCATGTATATCACTCGATGTAAAGGTCATATCAAGACTCATGATGTAATAGTGTGTCTCTATCTATTGTAGTCATTTGATGAAATATTTCAGTCATGTCAAGGTCATGTAACGGCCTATGTTGGTTTCCCCACTATGCCTGGGATGAATGATGTAATGTACTTGGTTTTCATTTTCTGGTATATCCCCACTTGGTTGGGAGATGAATTTATGTATGAGTATTTGGTGCTAGGAAGGTCACGTATGATGTATAGAGTCATGTTCTTATAGAACACCATTTTGCAGACCTTGCTTATAGACAAGGGGAGCATGAACAACACAATTCAGCAAGAGCAGAGCTTTCAGCATGTGGCATGGACAGATTGGTACACCTTGGCATATACAAAGGGGGATCTCATTCAAATATTTCAACAGGTACTCAGGGGGAGTATGGACAACGGAATGTTTATCAAGGAAAGAGAATATCTTGGTTCGCCCTTTGCCCTTGATGTCAAAGGGGGAGAGTGATTTGGTTATTGTTGCCATCAAGTCCAAAGGGGGATATTGTTGGCATTATGATACATATGTTGTACTTGATGGAAACCCACTCATCCCAGATGATAAATTATAGTGCAACAAAGTTCACGCACTCTCATGAAGATAAATTTTATTTCATGTAGAGAAACGTTCACGGACTTTTATGCAGAGAAAAGTTTATTTCATGTGGAGAAAAGTTCACAGACTTTTATTCAGAGAAACGTTTATTTCATGTAGAGATAAGTTCACAGACTTTTATGCAGAGAAAAGTTTATTTCACGTGGAGAAAATTTCACAGAATTTTATGCAGAGAAAAGTTTATTTCATGTAGAGAAAAGTTCACGGACTTTTATGCAGAGAAAAGTTTATTTCATGTGGAGAAAAGTTCACGGAATTTTATGCAGGACAAGTTTATAAAAGTTTTTTTCATGTGAGAAAAGTTACGCACTTTCATGGTTGGTTCATGGTATTAGTCCAACAGTTTTTGATCCTATGGTTTTGGTCCGTGGTATTGCATCCAAAGTGTTGATCCCAAGTATTGGGTTCATGGTATTGTGTTATTATGGTTTTCGACCATGGTATTGTGAAAGGACTAAGACTATAAAAGAGGAAGGAGATCATTTGGCAAAGGATCATCTCAATTATTGAATATCTGATAAGGTTCTAGATCTGGAATACTGTGATTGGGTTATGGTGCAGATCTGGATCTGAGCTAAAGAGGGATCTCACTGGTTGACGGACAACAAGATCTAAGGATAGATCGGGATCAAATGGTTTGAAATGAACTATCTCTATATATTTGATTATGCTTATTCTAGATCTGTATACTGACGCTTGTAATGATCTGATCTGGGTATAACTTAAGTTTGAAATCATGGCAAGTCATGTTTGAATATTTATAGATTTGTACACGGGTTGGCTTTGGTGTAAGCGCATATGTATGCAGGTTTGGTTCATCGTAGTAGTGTATACAATTTGAGCTATGATATTTGAAGTCACAGGTGGTTCAGGTTGTTGATGGGTTCTGATGACAGCTTAAAGGTGTCAGTATTCTGCATATCCTATTTGGTTGATTGTGTTTAGCTTCAGTATTGATGGATGAGAACTAATATTGGATCAGGATCATAATGACTCATATTTATGTGATATGATGGACTAGATCTGGGTGCTAACACATATATTATCCTTGTATATGTATTGATCTGGTGTTTGGGTGATTGAGAAGATTGATTGATTATGTGCTTCAATGATATTAATGGGTCCAGTATGAAAATTGGATGAAACATGGCCTTTCAGATTATGTGTTGTGCTTCAGGAGTCTCCAGTCTGAAAATGTATGAAATGTGGTACCTGGAGGAGAGAAGATTGTAGGCTGGAGCCTACGTACTAGTATCTTAGCTAGTACAAGAACTATGGGGGTTGTAGCTCCCTTCAAGGAGAGACTGGAGAAAGAGAGAGGGTTGTAGCTCTCTATAGGTAGAAGCCTGTGTACTGGTATAAGACTACACCAGTACAGAAATATTGTAAAATGTTTTTCTTATCAAGAAGAAGATTGAGATGACTTGCAGCAGATGGTTTTCTCCCACATTGGGTTTCCACCTTATATCATGGTGTTCATGTGTGTGGCTTATGTGTGATGATCTGTTCTATTTTACTGCACCTGTTTACTGTTAATATGGTTGATAATGTTCTAATGCACTCATTAAGGATCAACTAATTGAATCATAAGAAGTTGTGGAAGTAGAAAATATGAATCTGAATATGGAAATGAAAAATTTTATTTGATGTGATAATACTGATTCACCCCCCCCCCCCCCCCTCTTAGTATTATTTCCAACAACATTCCTTAACACTCAAAAAATCTCAACAATGCCAAAAACCTCTTTGCAACAAGCACAACAAGTTCCCCCATAAATCATTCATTAACTTAATGCAACCATAACATAATACATCCAACAAACATGTGACTATGTTGCAACGTATTTGTCGAAACTATCTTTTTATAGTCTTTATGTAATCATTCATCATGTATTAATATCATTTCCAAAACGTAATGAAAGAACCAACACACGCTTCCTATCTCAATTTAGCTTAAGATATAATAATATCTTTGCAAATCATATCTTTTCATAATATGAACAACAACAAACTCAAACGATATTGATAATGACAATTCTAAACCTTGGCAATAGGAAACCACATAAACAGCCTTAGAGGACAGACAACAATATCTCATTCAACAACTTCACTAGGTTCAATAAAATACAAGCAAAAACATTATTCTCATTAGATTCATAAGCCTCTTTCCTTTGTCCTACATTCTACATACAACCTTTTTCATATTCAAAATTGTCGTCATTTCAGCACTAATCCTTCGCCTCTATAAATTTAAAACTCAAAGGGAAGCAACATAAGTTGACTCCAACCCTTCAGCAGATTCAGTGAGAATAAATAAGTCTTAGAAAAAACCTTGAACACAATTATTCAACAAACAAGATCAAGCTAAGTTACTGCAAACCCACTTCAATAGACTCATAACATTAATATTTGCACACAATTAGATCATAAACCACTTCCAAAACTCTTTCAAAATAATAGGCAAAACACTAAGCATAAGAATCTCAATCTTTGTCACAAAGCCAACATACAAGCTCTGAAGAGTCAAGCAAACCTAGCCATATTCAACCTCTTTGTCAATCCTTCAACAACAAATAAAACATTAGAGGAAAAGTAACATACATGGACCTCTGCAATTTTATATCTTTGTGATTCAAAGTACACAATGATCTCTAAAACCATTAATCTCTACATACATTATCAAAACAACATAGTGATCTCTACATACACACTAATCTCTGTCGAGCAACACTCTTATCATTGTAGTCAAAAACTTTAGTGCAACCAACTATAGCAAGAGTTCTAAAAAAACAAAAAGGAAACACTTTACATGTAGGATAGATCTAAGTGAGTGGTGTGGCAAGGTTTAAAGTGGTCTTCAGGAAGAACATAATGCATATTGTTCTAAAAACGTAACACACATTCCTTCAATCCTATATTTTTAATTGGATTGGTGATAAGGGTTTAACTTTTCATCATTATATTTCACCTTCATTAAAAAAATCAGAAATATTTCATATCCCCCAATGCTAGACTAGATTTGAGCCTCCTCCTTGTGCCCTGGTGCACAC
The DNA here is from genome assembly GCA_000404065.3 of Pinus taeda. NCBI lineage: Eukaryota > Viridiplantae > Streptophyta > Pinopsida > Pinales > Pinaceae > Pinus > Pinus taeda. Next base: position 77,518 of record APFE030932216.1, on the reverse strand, counting down.
CTTTTCTAAAACAAATCATAGAATAACTCCTCAAATGCACATGTGAATGATCCAATTTGTTTCCCTTTTATAGCCATTTTTTCATGCCAATAGCACAACAAAATCCATGGGATTTGTTAATGGTAATCTTTGAAAGGATCAAATAAGCATTACTTAGCCTTTCGCACAAGAAAACCTTAGGAAATTCCATGGTTTCACCCTGCGTTTTTATTTTTCTATAGTTACAGGAAGTAATGTTCATCACCCCTTCAGGAAGTGCATTATAACTCTCCTCTTGAACTAGAAACACATGTTAACCCAGTGTATAACACTCCCTATGCACAGTAAACATGTGCTACCATGGTTTCAAGCCCTAAATTTAGTCAAACCTTAGTCAAAACTTCCTCTAAATTTTGTCATGCCTTCTTTAGCACATGTAAGACCTGTTTAAGCCTTGACAAGTCTATGTGACACCTCAATAACCTATGTATACATCAATAAACCTTCCTTAATCAATCACCTATATTACTTTAGTTTTCTTCACTTTCAACCATATGCAAACATTGTCCATCCTCCTGCAACTGCTCGAGATATTGTACAACCTTTTGCAACTGATATGAAATCATTAAGACTCCTGAGATTCCTCCCCAATCATAGATTCAACCTCCTTCTATGACTTAGCTAGGCACATTAGTTCTTCACACTTACCAATAGCGTCATAGTGTGACAAAAGCATGATGACATAATGTGGCAAGAGTAGAATAGTGTTACAAGATCATGATGACATGATGTGACAATATCATGATCGAATTAACATCCAATTTGACATCAAGGCCAACACACTAGCCACAATGCCAACAATATCACCCTTTGGATTTGATGTCAACTACCTGCAAAAATCCAAGTATTTTTCTCCCCTTTTGACATCAAGGGAAAAGGGCATACCAAATTGAGAGAAGTACTTCCCTTGAAATGCTCAATACTACAAAGTTGATCTTCTTGAGAAGTTAATGTGTTGCAAATTATGTGAAACAAGGAAATCGGCTACAAAACATGTCTCTGATCAATACCTGAACCTCTCATGCAAACAATGCTCCCCTTGAGTACTTAGTAGGCCTACAAATGTACCAACACTTTTTCTTTAGCAATAAGCTTCTTTTCCTAGTGCAATTTGATGGAATTATTGTCATTGATGGCAAAGGAGAAACACAAGACCAACAAAGGAATAGGAGCAACACAAGACCAACAAAGGCATATGAACAGCAAGGTATGTTGTAGGTATATTTGACAGCAAGACTAGCAAAGGCATAGGAGCAGCAAAATACCAACAAAGGCATAGGAGAAACAACGCATTCTAGATGTTGCATGTGTTTTATGGTTGCAAAGAAGAGATTTATGCTTGGTATTCTTGATGAAAACAGAAAAAAGGAGTAGTAAACACCTAGGTGGTTTAGCAGAACATTAATGGTTGCAAGTGTTGTGTGTAAGGTTAATTTAAAGAATGATTTATTGGAGAGAATTATTATGCTGCAAGGAAAGACTCCATGACAGCAAAGGCAAGGAAAGACTCCATGAAAGGCAAGGAAAGACCCCATGGAAAAAAAGGCAAGGCAAGACTCCATGTCAACAAAGGCAATATTGTTGAGACAATGACATGAAGATTATTTTGATGCATTAATGGTAAATATTGTTAATGGTCATGAGGAATGAATGATCAATTCTATAGTCATATGTCATTCCTATAATGTTATATGATGTTGGCATTATGTTGACGTGTTTGTTCATTATATGTGGATGAAAATGATATTGGGTGGAGCATTTATTTTTTGGTGTTCTAATATTCAAAATATGAAGGGTTTGGAAACAAATGAGTGGAAGGAGCAGAGTCAAGCCTGTTCACTTCATCTTATTATGTGGGATACAAACAACCATCAAACTATCTTTATAGAAGATGTGATTTTGGAAGGAAAATGAAGGTAGAGAGTTGCAGAATGTATGAGAGTTGATTGAGGTATTATGCATTAGTTACTTGGCATATATGAAGCTTATGTCAAGCAAATTTCAAGGGAAAAAGAGGCAGAAATGAAAATGGAGATATGCAGAATTTATGACCAAGTAAACCAACACATTATTGTTTCTTGTTTATATCAGAGGATTGCAGTCTCCTTTCAAGTTTTGGCTTGATAAATATCCAGTTGGAGTTGGTTGAGGTAGGAGCCTCTTGTGGGTTATATCCTACAGAAACATATAGGAGTTGGAGCTTCCTTGCATGTTGTAGCTTGTAGAAAAATTAAGGTAACAACCTCCTATATAATGGAGCCTACAAAAAATCATATGTAACAAGGAGTAGGAGCTTGCCTTTGTATCACAACAATAATAAAATTGTAGTTTTCTCCCTTTTATGGGTTTACACTTATATCTGGTGTCAATATGTGTTGTTATTATGTGCTCATGTGATGTTTTGATTTGCTTATTACCTGTTGTTCACATATTCAATTTGTTGGTCATTATTTGTTAAGTTTCTCATATAATGTTTCAGTTAATGAGCTTAATGAAAAGAATTTTAATGTTCATGAATGGACTAAACTGATTCACCCACCTCTGTTTAGTCAAGTTTTCATCATTGGTATCAAAGCAGGTTCCTTTTGTATAAGCTTAACAACTTGAAGGTAGGTCTGGTTAAGTCATGGAATATCAAAGTGTACTTGTGTTGAGTGCAAGAAACTTTCATGAACAGAGAGTAAATTAAAATCTAAATTGATCACTTATTGTCCTCGTGTATGGAAACTTGAATGCGATGGCTACTGTAAATACTCCCCCTTCTATGAAAATGGAATGCTAATGAAAAATGTGTCACGTTTAAAAATCTTCATAATAAGGATCTTGATACAATAATAGATTTAAATTATGCAAAAGAAATATGGGATAGATTGTAGTTCATGCATGGAGAGGATAGGAGCAGCAGTGCAAAGAAAGAAAAGAGAAAGAGGAAGGAGAAAAAACCTTGTCAAAAGGAAAGTGTTTAGTTAAATGAAACCTCTAATGTGCAAATTTACCTGACTTTCATGAAGAAAAGGTAGATGAAAATCAAGCTAGGCTTGACTTATCTTTGGGTAGCATAGAAATATTGAAGAATGAAAACAAATATCTAAATAAACTGGTGCAGATATGTGATGAGAGAGAGCATGAGTACAAGGATGAAATTGACACCTTGAAGAAGCAAGGAGAATAAAAGGGGTGATGAGCAATAAATTCAAGGAGAGAGACCTAAAATGTAAAATATTAGAAGTTGAGATTGATTCAACTAGAAGTAAATTAGAAGAAAAGAATAGGTAGTGTAAGAATCTAGAAGAGGAGGTTGCCTCCATGAAGAACTCAGAAAAGGCATACATTAAAAATCATAATGAAGCTTTCCTAAAAAGACTTGTAGGAGAAGGGACAAGCACCATTATTAATAAAGAAGAAGAAAAAAAAACCAGCAATATCAAAAGCCAAAGAATAAGATGAAGAAAGGGTTCACTGCAAGAAGATCATTCTCTAATGAAATTGAGTTGAACAAATTTGGAAGATATCAAAGGATATTCTTTGCTCATGTAAACAATATCACATGTTTTTCTTGTTATGAACATGGACATGTTGCAGCAAAATGCAAGAGAAAGAAGATAAAAAATAATATTCAAAATATGCAACAATTAAGACGACTCCCTCAAGAAAAAAACATAGAAGACAACCATCCACTAGGTACACAAATCAGATTATTGTTATATTTGTAATGGGTTTGGCCATAAATTTGTTGAATGTAAAATGTATGTAAAGAAGAGAAAAAATGACTCAAGAAAATACAAATCAATTTCTCCATTTCTTGGTCACATAAAATGCTTTTTGTGTAGGAATATTGGCCACATGGCCAAAGAGTGCAAGTTTTTATATACCCTAAAGAAATCAAGACAGACAATGAAAACATCTCCAAGTAGACCAAACTATGAAGAAAATGAAAACACGGGGAGGCAAACAACTAAGGTATGGAAGAGAAATAAAAGGGAGCATCCTGAAACTTCAATGACAAATTGAAGTCATATTTCCTTCAAGGGGAGCTAATCAATGGAATGAAAGTAGGTAGCCACTCAGTGTAAGAATGACACCATCTCAAGGGGAGAGCACATAAAATGTCCTAGTAGAGATAAGAGATATGGTGAGACCAAAGTTAAATTTTGGTAGAGAGGGTTTACTTATATATTAGAAAAATAATGAAATGAGGTTATTTTCTTCTTTGGAGAGCTCAAAATAACTCAAGTAAGAAACTATATTAATAAATGAAGCCAAATTCAAAAAATATTTAATTTCTACTGAAATCTTAAGGAAACGCCATCTATGTTGTGATTAGAATTACAACTATTGTCACTTTAGTCTCATTGGGTTTACATTTGAGAAGAGAACGAAAAAACACAAAAAAAGGAAGGAAAGAAAGAAAGTGAAAAGAAAGTAGGGGAGAAGAGGAGAAAAGAAACAATGAAAGACTTATTTTCATGATCGAGATTTAGATTGGGGTGATCAACATTGAAAAGGGTAGCAACCAGAAGTAAGACCAGCACAAGTAGCAAATGGAGGAACCACATGCACATGAAAATGAAATTGAGAATCAAGGGTTCTTGTCCCCTCCTTAACCTTTGTCATTATTTCTTGTGCAATCTTCTTTATATTCTAAAGTATTAATGCAATTCAATGACACAAATTGGATGTTTCTAGCTATAGGCTACCCGACCAATGGTTGACATGAGAAATATTATTGCATCATTAGAAACCTAAGAATCGATGTAGGGAGAGCTATGTCCACCATGCATTATGGGAATGTTAGAGATGTACATTGAAGAATTCGGCTAATATAAGGAATATCATTAGTTTCAATCACACCATTAGTAGAAGCAGTGCTATAATTGTATTATTGGCCAACGTTACAATTGTATGCAGTGTGTGTTACAGTTGTATGAAAGTTCACTCTCTTCAAAGCCTAACTACCTATTCAATAGCATTGTCACATATTTCATTTGTCAACAGGGTGTTAAATGGAATAGCGCCTATAGCGCCTAGGATTTTATGCCCTAATTTGGAGAGCATTATTATTATTCTCAAATCATAACCATCACGAGAAGGTGGACTGAATAAAATTAGTATCCCAATGAATTTTAATATCATGGAGAGCCTTTATTATTCATTGAAGAGCGGTGTTGGTATTTATGTTTAAGAGAAGCATATATGAGCATCACCTATGCAAACATTGTTCTGTTAGCTTGTGGCATTGATATGTGGAGGCAAGCACAACATTCTTATTTCTCTGACAGCTCTACATATGTTAATAAAATCAAAATCCTTCCACCAATCAGGTAGATCTAATTTGTTTTCAATTTGATATATATTAATGCGAATTTCGGAGTGTTGAGCATTAGGTTGAAATCTTCATTGTGCATCATTGTGGGTTATTGGCGTTATGTATTGAGGTGTGAGATTCTGGTTTCACATGCCAATATGGTCACCACATTGACGTTATGCATTGGGGTGTGTTGGCATGGACAACAAGATGTCAGAGTGAAGATTTTTACACAGATTTTCATTGATGTGCATGGCATTAAAACAAGCATCATTTATAAGAGAACTCAATAGATTTGGGTATCAATTTTGCTTATCCCTTCATATTTATCATCAGTTTCCAGAGCACTCCAACATATCATCAGTTTCCAAATAGATTGTGACTTGGCTTGCAATTTCTTATTCTTTTTTGTTGATGGGCATGCATGGGAGTGATATACTCGAAGTTTTTCAGTTTCGAGGGAATTTCCTAGTACCCATGTGGATTCTCCATCTAGAGGATTAATCAAATTGATGAGCATTACTATTTGGGCATTGCCTTGTATCAGTGGTTTTCTATTATGGTCAACGCTATCATTGTTTTTCTTATTGCCACTAGAGAAGGAATTTAGAGAGATTGATTTCATGTATAAAATCTAAGAGGGCTCAGAGCATGTATATGTGCTTTCAACAATTGCATACATTCAGAATGGATCGTCGATGAACAAGTCCCTAAAGTTTGTGAAACAATTCGTGGGTTAGGTGCCCAAGCACATGAAAATGTCCCAACATGTCTCATTATTTGAGGAAGTAGGTATAGAAAACATTCAAGAAGTCAAGATTATCAAAGCCAAGCTCACCAAGGCCCCCAGAGGATGTTGTTTTATAACATTCCCAGCAAGACAAGAAGCAGACATGGCCATCACTTTATTTCATAATAAACGAACCCTACCAGGGGCATCCAGTACAATGCAAGTCAAATATACATATGGTGAATTGGAAAGAATAGAGCATAAAATTTTTATTGGGATTCTTCCAAAGATGGTTATAGATGTTGAAGTGACTCCATTTTTTGCCAACTATGGGACTATAAAATAATCACAAAGGTTTGTGAGGATCTCAGCAAACAAGTAAAGTTGGATGTGCTCTTTTAAGTACGAGACAAGGGATCAAGTTGTGGCAGATCTCGAAGCTATAAATCGAAAACACAAAATGGAGGGTTCAAGTTTACTATTGGTTGTAAAATGGGCATATACCGAAAAGGAAACATAAACACGAAGGGCTTGGAAATATCATTCCCAACCTCCTAACACACCTAATGCAGACTCTGGACAACAACCTTCTTTATTTTGTGCTATGCCAATGGGATATATGCCACCTTTTTCATAGAATGGCTAAGGATACTAGGCTCTTGGGACATAGGGGCTCATGCAATATCCTTTTCCTACTTTTCTAAATCATCTTTCTTTACATAATATGGTGGTTTCTATCAATCCAGCCAACACGTTTCCTAGTACTGCCCCCAATATTGTCACTGGTATGACACATGCCAACTTTTTTGTAATGTCATCAACAAGATATATGAACTCTTGACACCCTACTATGTTTAGTTTCTAGTTCCATATGGGATATCAAGGGGTAATGATGGGTCCAACCAAACTACCTGTTGGACATGGTTCTATTGGACCAGCAATGGTAAATGAAAACTCAACAACTGGAAATGTGAAAACAAGTTATGAGGCACAAGTTGAGGGCTCACCTAAAGCAAGTTTATTCATTTATCACATTTCACAAGGATTTGGTGATCGGGAACTATCTAATGCTTTTTTATCCTTCGGAAAATTCATAAGTGAAAAAATTTTTGTTGACAAGGCTACTGGTGTCAGCAAATGCTTTGGATTTGTGAGTTATGACAATGTTGCAACTACACAAGTTTATACCAATGTGATGAATGAGTTTAAATTAAGTGGAAAGAATTTGAAGTTCCAACATAAGCGAGACAATAAACAAAACAAGACCTATTGAACTTATATTAATAAACATATAGAGAGGAGGTTGAGGATGATGTTAATTTTCAAAGTATGATTGTTGCATTTATCTTCAGGATTAAAATGGCATGATATATTATATTGGAAGGGGAAATTGAAGATTATGCATGCATATATAAGTGGTTCCAAATCCATCATGTGACAAAGGTGGGAAGCAGTAGCTCCCTTTGAAGATGATTGAAGGCTTGAAAATTCGTTGATAACATTTGTGTTTTTTTATAGATTTGTTTTTTTATTAGTATTTGAAACCTCAAATTGATATTGAAGAATTAATTTGAAATATGCATGGAAGGGTTTTCTCTTGGAAGATTCAAAATGCTCTGAGATGATCTCATCAAATACATAATTAGTTTGAGCTTATGTCTATCAATATTGGAGGAGGAGCATGATTCACGATGGTTGGGATTTCCGCATGAATGTAGTTGGAGTATGATCATTTTATGGAAAATGGAGAACAATGTAGGGAAAATGCTAAGACAATTTTTTTTCTATTAGATAGATTGGACAGCGTCAAACATTGCAAAATGTGATCATTATAACCCCTTTCAATTGATGTTAAAGGGGGAGGTAAGCAGAGGAATGGAGGACAACAAGGAAGAGGATCATTTTGTTTCCATTAATTCCAAAGGGGAGATTGATGGCATTATTTTCATTGATGACAAAGGAGCAGCATAAGACCAGCAAAGGCATAGGAGAAGTACAAGACTAGAAAAGGCATAGGAGAAGCAAGGTATGTTGCAAGGATATTTGACAGCAAGACTAGCAAAGGAATAGGAGAAACACAAGATCAGCAAAGGCATAGGAGAAGCACAAGACCAGCAAAGGCATAGGAGAAGCACAAGACCAACAAAGGCATAGGAGAAATAAGGTATGCTAGATGTTGTATGTGTTTTTATGGTTGCAAAGAAAGTGAGCTATGATTGGTATGCTTGATGAAAGTATAAAAAATGAGTAGCAAACACCTATATGGCTTGGAAGAACATTGATGCTTGCAAGTGTTGTGTATAAGGCTAATTTGAAGAATTGTTTGTTGGAGAAAATTGTTGTGATGCAAGATAAGACTCCATGATAGCAAAGGAAAGGTAATACTCCATGAAAGGCAAGGTGAGACTCCATGGCAACAAAGGAAAGGAAAGACTTCATGACAATAAAGGAAATGTTGTTGAGATGACCACACGAAGATTATTTTGATGCATTAATGGAAAATATTGTTATTGATCATGAGGAATGAATGTTCAATTCTATAGTCATATGTTATTCCTATAATGTTATATGATGTTGTAATTATGTTGATGTGTTTGTTCATTATATGTGGATGAAAATTATATGTTGGGGTGGATCATTTATTTTTTGGTGTTCTAATATTCAAAATATGAAGAGTTTGGAAACAAATGAGTAGAAGGAAAAGAGTCAAGTTGTTCACTTCATCTTCTTATGTGGGATACAAACAACCATCAAACTATTTTTATAGAAGATATGATTTTGTAAGGAAAAAGAATTTAGAGAGTTGGAGAATGTGTGAGAGTTGATTGAGGTATTATGCATTAGTTACCTAGCACATATGACGCTTATATGAAGAAGATTTGAAGGGAAAAATAGGCAGAAATGAAGTTGGAGATAGCAGAATTTATGACCAAGTAAGCTAACACATTGTTGTTTCTTGTTTATATCATAGGATTTTAGTCTCCTTTCAAGTTGTGGCATGATAAATATCCACTTGGAGTTGGTTGAGGTAGGAGCCTCTTGTGGGTTGTAGCCTGCAAAAAACATATGGGAGTTGGAGCTTCCTTGCATGTTGTAACTTGCAGAAAAATTGAGGTAGCAACCTCCTGTAGGTTGGAGCCTATGGAAAATCAAATGTAATAAGGAGTAATAGCTTTCCTTTGCATCACAATAATAATCAAATCATGGTTTTCTCCCTTTATAGGTTTCCACTTAAATCTGGTGTCAATATGTGTTGTTATTATGTGTTGATGGGATGTTTTGATTTTCTTATTACCTGTTGTTCACATATTCAATTTGCTGGTCATTATTTGTTAAGTTGCTAATGAAATGTTTCAATTAATGAATTTAATGAAAATAATTTTAATGTCCATGAATGGACTAAACTGATTCACCCCGCCTCTCAGTTAAGTCAAGTTTTCATCACAAGTGACAATTTACTATTGACTAATGGTTTTCAATGATACGTAATACAAGTACAAAGCTCCTTGGATAAAATACATGGCTATGATAAGACTGATATATGACACTTCTACATGCATGCCTTTTACCAACATATGGTGCATGACTGCATGGACTCAAGGTACATCATTCCATCAAATTACCACACCTTTACAATGCATGTTGGAGCCAATGTGTCTCTCTATACTAAAGTATGAAACAATATTGATACATGGCTATTAAAATGCACATACATGTGTTTTCCTTTATGCATGAACAATACAATGATATATGGTAAATTCATGCCATCCATGAATAATAATCATAGGAGTACAATACATCGTATATGATATCATATGAAACATATGTGGAGTTCGCATCAACATATAAATGAAGACCTTTTGCAACAACCTCACAAGACATTAAGTATTGCAATAAAATAACGCTAATCAACAACCAACTGACATCAACAATGAACATTTTGAAGCAAACCTAGCAACCACCATATTCTACACAAATAACATATCATGTATATATCCTCCTAATCAACAAGCAAACCATCAAGGAGACAATGTAAGAAGATCAATCTATACAACAACAATAGCAAAAGTATGGAATGAGACATCATCAGTAGCTCATGAACTCATCCTACGTCAACACACTCTCATACTTAATCCAAACAACATATATGCAACAGTTATAGACTCCTCAAAGGAAGTTTCTCCAAATAGTGCATTTTTCCCTTTTTTGCTAGTAAGGGGACCTAATGCCAACAATGAACTCTCATAAGTATATGATAATCTCCCCTTGAACCTGTGTTAATCCTTCATTGCTAATCCTGATCATAAAAGATTTCCCAAGTGAAACATTTGTAGCATAAATCATCATGAAAAGAATAATCTAGTAACACATGGAGTCATCATTAAAGTTCAACCAGCAAACATGTAAACCTACTTTTCATTCATTTCTCCCCCTGAGCACATGCATAAGCTGATCCTATGGACGTGATAGTCATCAAGTTCCTATGCTACTATAATTTTCTTCCCACGAGGCTATGTACCTCACATTCCCTTTTGTAGTCCTTTTAGAAATATGCATTAGGTACAATAGACTACAATGGGGGTTTTCTTCCCCTACGTCTTTGACTATTTCTCTTTCTTTCTCTAAATCTTAATCACCTTCTTCTTTTGGTTGGAATACTTGAAAATTCTAGTCTTCCTGCAATATTTGTCCATGTGTCCAAGATCATGGCACATATAATACCTCATGTAATAAGAAGCTTATTTGATACTAGTGTCAAGTCTCAACCTTGGGTGATTTTTTCCTCTACTCCACCTACTAGATATAAAATCAGTGGCCTTATGGCCCAACAAGTTACAAATAAAACAATAACCATTAAACCAACTTTTATACCTAATGATTTATCATGTCTATGATCTTGGTTGCTTTCTTTCTAGTGGGTGACTTTATTCATTTTGTTTTTGATGAGTCTTATTAAGGTCCTTGTCATCACCTTGTAGATATGTTCTTGCCAAATCTGAAACCTTGTGATTATATCCAAGACCTATCTTAATTAGAGGAGAGCATTGATCACTAATAATCTTCTTTAATCATTCATATGCGTTTACCCATTTGAGGTTCCAATCTTATTGAGATTTTGTTTTTTCATAATCTTCCATTAGGGTCACAATTTTTTATTCTAACCTCTTGTAGTGCCTTTCTTTTTCTTAAAGTTGTTTCATCAAGACAACCTATCTTCTTTTAGCTGCTTCTATATGAGTCTTTAACAAGGTTATTTCTTAGACACTACTACTTTATTTAATTTCTAGATATTTGTTTATATTTCTAAATCTATCAATTTCTTTCAATGCATTCATTAAATCATTTGTTTCACAATTATCTTATTCACTTGCCAACTAATATTCAATATCCCTAAGAATTGTGTAACTAATGTTATATTATGAATCTTCATCTACCTGGTCACCTAACGTATCTTCACTTGCCTTCATTAGAATAAAATATTTTCTTTGTAGAGAATTTTTTTTGATATTTTTCTTAGAAACATTTTTTTCTTTTTCTTTCCTATTAATATTTTCTTTGTATGGAAATTTAGCTGCAAATTTCCCAATCCTTCCACAAGAAAAAAAATTAATTGGATTCTTACCTTTGAATTCACGAATTCTCGTTTGCAGTTTTCTACCGAAGTTTTACTCTTCTTTATTTGAAATGTAACTAGTGTCTTTAGGCTCTTTCTTTTATTTGCCTTTGAATGTAGCTTTGAAGGAAGATTCTTTGATTTCTGATGTGTCCCCTCTTATCCTCATTTCGTAGGCTATCAAAATCCTATGGATTCTTTCTAGAGATAGTTGGACTCAAATCCTACATTTCCTCAATAGTTGAAACTTTGGCATTGAACTTAGGAGTTAACAATCTCAATATATTCTCAATAATCGTAGAATCCTCAATCTTATCACCAAGACATTCATAGTGTTTGCTACTTCATCTACTCTAAAGAAAAAGTTTGTAATAATTTCACCTTAATGCATTTTAAGGGACTCATGTTGCATTCTATATGACTATAACTTACAACCTTTTACCTTTGTATCACCTTCATAGCTATTAACCAATTTCTCACACATAGATTTTGCAGTGTTGCACTGCATTACCTTCACGAATTCAAATTCTTCAAGTCCTCCTAGTATGGCATTGACTGCTTTGGAATTACTTTCATATTGTTTCTTCCCTTCCTCATTTGTTGGTATGGATCCAAGATACTAATATCATGTTTTGACTACTTCCAAAACATCAGTTGCAAGAGATTGAAAATAAGACCTCATTATGATCTTCCAAAATATGAAGTTTGTTCCATTAAAAAAATGTGTCTTGGTTGAGAAAACTTTGTCCTTGCTACTCATCTTAGTAGATATTCCTTCTAGAAATCAATCTACTTCTTGAAGAACCTGGGATCTCATATCAATTGTTAGAAATACTAGGGGGGTTGTGATTGAGTATTTCATGGTAAGAAACTTTTACTTAAGTTATACTTTCATTTTCAAAGTTATCTTGAACCACAGTTTATTAGCGTCACATTACATTGTAGGTATATGCATATTCAGTAAACCATGAGTAGCACTAAACATAAGAGAATGTAAACCATAATAATTCAACACATCAGCAACACATCAACACATAAGGACACTAGATTTTTAGGTGGAAAACCAAACTGGGAAAAACCAGCATTGTTGTTCTACATGTCTTCTTCTTATTATTAATAAAATATTCAATTACATCTTGCACGTGTATAGACTCCTACTAGTGTTCAGGTTCCTACCTACTGGAGGCTACCACCTCCTCTTGTTTCTCCAGCTATGACTTGAAGGATGCTCCTACTCCCTGATGAATTTTGTTGGCCACCATTGGAAGAAATCTACTACTCACTAACTAAAAGCTCTAACCCTCATTACCTATGGACCATGCTTCAAAATATTTCGCATTGGATCCACCTAACTCAAACACAACACAAACCCTGCAAGCCATGTTTCATGCAATTTTCAAACTGGACCCACATAAACCATTATACTCAATGTGAATAACTGAATAATAAAATCTCTTTGCAATAAATAATTGATCAGTAAATAAATATGCTCAATAAATCATCAATCCCTAGCTCATCAAAATAGTCAAATACCAAGCCGAACCCTTTGCACATCAACATTGTCAAATACGAAGCCAAACTCTTTGCCCATCAACACCATCAAAATACCAAACCAAATCATTTTCTCATCAACATTGTAAAATACCAAGCTAAACTATTTTCTCAAAAAAAATAGCATACTCATCAAAAAATTGCTTGACACTCAACAATGCCAAGAATATCTTTGCAAAACGCACAACAAGTTCCCTCATAAACCGATCACTAACTTAATGCAACCATAACACAATACATCCAACAAACATGTGACTATTCTATAACTTCTCTGTCAAAACTATCTCTATATAATCTTGATGGAATTCCTTCATCATGCATCAGTATCATTGTCAAACCCTAATGCAAGAACCAACACATTTCTCCTATCTCATTTCAGTTGAAGATATAACAGTGTCTCTGCAAATCATATCTCCGCATAACATGAAACAACAAACTCAAACGATATTGATAATGACAATTCTTAACCTCAACAATTGGAAACCATATAAAAAATATAAGAGGATCAACAACAATATCTCATTCATCAACTTCACTGGTTTCAATAAAAGACAAGAAACATCATTATTGTCATTAGATTCATAAGTCTATGTCCTTTGTCTTGCATTTTGTATACAACCTTTGTCATACTCAAAACTATGTCTTCATTTCAACACTAAGCCTTTGCCTCTATAAATATAAAACTCAAAGGGTAGCAACATGAGTTGACTTCAATCCTTTGGTAAATCAAATATTCAGTGAGAATAAATAAGTCTTAGCAAAATCCCTAAACACAATGATTCAATAAGAAACATCAAGCTAAGTTACATCAAATCCACTTCAATAGACTCATAACATTAATGTTTGTGCACAAAGAGATCATAAACCTCTTCCAAACGTCTCTCACAATACTCGGAAAAACACTAAGCATAAGAATCTCAATCTCTATCACAAATCCAACATACAAGCTTTGAAGACTCAAGCAAACTTAGTCATATTCACCCTCTCTTTCAATCCTTCAATAGTAAATCAAGTATTAAAGGATAAGCAACATACATGGACCTCTGTCATTTTATATCTCTTTCATTCAAAGCACACATTGATCTCTACAACCACTGATATTTTCATACATTGTCAAAACAACATATTGATATTTGCATACACACTAATCATTGTCCAACAACACTCTGGATACTGCAATCAATAAATTTAGTGCAACCAAGTATAACAACAATTCAAACAAAAACAAAAGGCAACACTTTACATATAGGATAGATCTACATGAGTGGTGTGTAAAGGTTTAAAGTGATCTTCAGGAAAAGCATAATGCATCCCATTATGAACCAAATATCACACATTCCTTCAATCCTCTGTGATTAGATCTAATTGGTGGCAAGAGTTTAACTTGTCATCATTGCCTTCTATTTCACCTGCAATAAACAAAATAGAAAAAATTCAGATCCCCCTATGCTACACCAAATATGATCCTCCTCCTTGCGCCCTAGTGCACACCTATTCCAGAACAAGTCACAGAATGACTCCTTAAATGCACACACATTTGACCCAATTTGTTTCCCTTTTATAGCCATTTTTTCTTTCCAATACCACAACAAAATCCATGGGATTTGTTAATGGTAATCTTTGACATGATCAAATAAGTGTTACTTAGCCTTTCTCACAAGAAAACCTTCAGAAATTCCATGGTTTCACCCCGATTTTTTATTTTTCCACAGTTATACGAAATAATGCTCATCACTCATTCGGGAAGTACGTTATAACTCTCCTCTTGAACAAGAAACTTGTTTTACCTCTGTCTATAATGCTTTGTATCCATAGTAAATATGTGTTACCTTAGTCTCAAGCCCTAAATTCAGTCAACCCTCAGTGAAAACTTCCTTTGAATTTTGTCATACCTTCTTTAGCACCTGTAGGGTCTATTTAAGCCTTGACAAGTCTTTGTGACACCTTAGAAACCTTTGTATACATTCATAAACCTTCCTTAATCATTCACCTTTGTCACCTCAGTTTTCTTCACTTTTAAGCATCTGCAAACCTTGTCCATCCTCCTACAATTTCTCCAGATATTGTGCAACATTTTGCAAATCATATGCAATAATCAAGACTCTTGCAATTCCTCTCAAATCGTTAAAATTCAACCTCATGCCAAGACTTAGCTAGGAACATTAGTTCTACACACTCACCAACAATGCCATAGTGTGACAAGATCATGATGACATAATGTGACAAGAGCGGCATAATGTGACAATATCATGATGACTTAATGTGACAAGATCACGATCCAAGTTACATCCAAGTTGACATCAAGGCCAACACACTAGCCATAATTCCAACATGATGAGGGATTTTGAAGCAATCAGAGCTTTGTCAAATAATCTATCCCAAAATTATGTATGGTTCAAATAAGGGCCAGAAATATTTATGAGTATGATATGGGAACCCAAATCTTTCGAAAATATCTCTAACCCTAGACCACACTCTACGCTCTAGGAGTTTAGGTCTTGTATAGTTATAGAATTGTATCCAAAGAAATACCTCCATAATTCCCACATACATCTAATACAAAAAACTCCCATCCTCCTAACATTTATTCCATTAGAGTAGGGATATGTAAACCTTGCCCTAGAGTTTCGTGTAAAAATAAAATATCTGGTTTTTCAAGATCAATCAACCTTTTAAGAGTGTGGTTTTAGGAGGGGCATGCTAGCCCTTTATAGTTAAATTAAAGAAATTTCATGGGTAACCTCTTCTAGGGCTGACATGAATCTAAGTTCCCCACAAATTGATTTTTGATTACCAATAACCATCTCTTCACATTTCTTTTCATTGTCTTTTGGCAAATTGGATTTATTACCTTGAATTTTATTGGATTGGGATGAGAGAGAGGTGGGGAAAATTATTTTGGACTACAGTTTGTATAGTATATTACCCTCTTCAGTGTCCTCATAGCGGTATTGAGAAACAGAAACCACTAGGGAATAAAAGTCATTTCTGGCTTGAGCACATGGACAGATGGTTACAATCGGTGGGGGTGACAAAAGTCAGAGAGTAAGGTATAATAGTGGGTGTGATATTTACTAGACCCCAAGTATTTCCAAAATCCAACATAGAAGAAGACAATATATTAGTAAATGGAATGGAAAATGAGAGACAACATAAGGATGTACAGTTACCTTCCTTTGACATTATACCCATAGCTATATCCATTATTCCACAAGTAACGATGGCCTATGAGCATTTATTCTAGTGCCAAGAAGGAATAAAAGGGATCATTCTTTTGCCTAAATCAAGTTCCATATCTTTGTCTGAGCTAATCAAATGCCCATTGGATGATATATGCCTTGCTTGTGACTTAGACTTGATTAGATCAAGATTAAATCACTGCTTTTGAAACTACATGGTGTTGGAAACTAGGACAATTTTGGGGGGGGGGGGGGGGGGGGGGGTATGAATCAGTATTGTAAGAATTTTCACAATTTAAAACTTTATTTCACTTATGCAATGATATTAGGATACCATAAACAATTCATTCACATGACCATGACATGAAATAGTATTAGTAACACAAGGAACAAACAAATTCTCCAAACTGCTCTTTAATTCCTTCACAAGAAAACCTACAACTTGTTGTTACAAATTTCTCTGGCTACAACCAATAGGAAGCTACAATTCCATGACTTATCAGCTAAAACTGGATGGAGCTAAAACCACAAATATTTACCAGCACCTACTGGAAGGAACACCAAACCTTGATCTGCAAGCTACAATTTGCTTGACATTGATGATTCATGTTTCATTCATTTTCAAACTAGAACCGTGAATGCCACCTCTTCTTACAAAATAAAACAATTTGTCAACCACCACCTTCAACAATCTATGATTACTGAGAAAAACACCATCACACCAGCGCACTAGAACCTCGCTTCACCAGAAAGTCTTTCACTTAAACTCTTGCAAAAAACTTGTAGAATTCCTCAATTGATTATGATTATAAAGAATTTGGCTTGATATTTTTGCCCTCTTTGCTTTTGAGTTATATTCACTTTTATCTTTGCATGAGCCTTTAATTAATTGTCTTTCTTCTATTCACAATACGTCTTCGGAATGTGTTCTTCAAGTTAACTGATCCATAACTATGAAGGAAACAAATGAAATATAGATATAAACAGAAACACAGAGATACAATGAAAACAATACTTCAATTCATTAATAACAAATTAGTAAAAATTGTTTACATGCAGAATGGAAATAAACTAGCTAAGGCAATGGTAGATTGTCTCTGAGAAGAGATGTAGCACCTACATGCCTTCTAAATTGTGTTACAATGAGATTCGAAAGCCTATTTATTATTGAGAAACAATATAAAACCCTAAAAATCCAAAACCATAACCCTAGGAGATGAAGCACCAAAATTTTGTGGGTTGCATTTGGGTAAATTGGTACATCAACTTAGTAAGGTCGTAACTTTGGCATACAATCTCCATTTGACACATACAATACCTCATTAGAAATATAGATTCGAGGACTACAACTCTCAATTACACCCCTATGGTTTTGCCTATTTTCCAAAACAAACATTATTTGGGGCCTGAAAACTGCTTTGAAAGTTCAAAACCCGAAAAAAGCTACCAAAAATAGTAAATTGTGCTATAATTAAGGAAATTGAAAGAAACAATGGTGGGGGTCCAAGTGGAATAGATGGATGGCTACCAATATCCACTTAGATCATTAACACCCTATTTCCTATTATTATGAGCTTAAACTCTAAGTTGAAATGTGAATTTTTGTTATTCTGGAATTTTAGAGGGTTTAACAGAGTTTTACTCTAATTAGTGGGCTCTTAACTTTAGCTTAACTCCCAATTTTGCCACATAAATTTTTTGTTTCACCAATAATAGCCTTTAGCCCCTTTTGTGTTGTCTACTTGTGCCTTTTATGTCATAAAACCTCGTGTCATGTCCTCTTCCTTGGTCTTTTAGGTGCTTAACCACTTTTTAGCCTTTGAGGGCTAATTTTCTTTATATGTTCACCTCCGCACCCTTGGTTGTTGTTGCATAAAACATTGTTTTGGCACTTTGCCCTTGACTCCTTTATCCCGATGCTATTATGTTTGTGCCATTTTAAATCTTTCATCCTCCATTGAGCAGGATGAATTTTCAATGGGGTCCTCCCACGCTGCTTCTCATTGGACACTGCTTTGTTGCCTGTTAGTGCCGACATGTCCCGATGCTTCATCATCCCAATCAGTTTTGCTTTGTGTACCTTAAAATTCCTCTGGGCTTTACCTTGTGAGTTGAGTTGTTACAGTGGGTTAGCGTGCACTCTTTCCATTGGTTGACACTCTATTGTACTGCCACCATCATCCCAACGCATGTATCTTGACCTGTCCTTAACTATGCCTTTAAAATTCTCCGAGATCTTATTAGCAGGATGTCCCAGTGGGGATTGCCCATTGTACCCACCCCCAATTAGTTTCGTTCCGAGTAAGTTTTCTTTGACAATAATGTTAGGATATTCCGACACATAGGAAATAGTTCAGTATAACTTGGTCTAGTGTAGAGTTAGGTAAAGTGTGTTTCCTTACTATGTACTTTTGTAACTTACAATCCGACAGTCACGATATGTTCTAGACATGAAGTGACCCATGATCTCTATTTAAAGAGCATGGAGGGTCATTTGTAGGGTGACCATTCATGAGAGAAGCTTATGTAAATTTTCTTTCCTTTATTAATAAATTGTCTAAAGTGGTCGTGTTGGCTTAGTCCGTGGACTACTTCCCTCTTTGAGGGTTTTAACCATGTCAAGAATACTAGTTTACTAATATGTGATATGTTTGTGAGCGATGTCTTTTGGTTTTCTATCTGAGGAACTTACCTTGTAAATTCCTACATGGTATCAGAGCTATTTGAGGGCTGCATTGATTGGTGATCCAAATCCGAAGCTGGTACAAGTGCATGCGGCTGTTGTTTCCTAGATCTAATGTTTCTGGCTGCTTTCAAGCCGAGAGGACTGCTCTATTGTGCTAGGAGAATCTGTTCTAGCGAGTAACCCCTTTCATTTCATGTGAAAAGGTTTCTTGTAGCCCTAGCTACATCATTTTTAAGATCTTGAGGTATACAGTCTTTATTTGCAGTTTTAATTATTCATCTCTCTGTTTATTTCAGTTGATTTAGCTCTCTATTTTTTTATCACCAGATCTATACCTTTCATTTTTGCATATGCTCTTTTCCCTGAAGGATTTTTCTCATGTGTATGCTCTTTTATGCCACGCCTTAGTGTGATCTCGGAAAATCAGAAACATTGAGGAAAATATTTAGTTTCTGGCAAAAGCTAACTTCAAGACATAAGGTTTGATTTTTTTTGTATGTTCGTGTTGGGTTGTGTGGTTCTTTGTTTTGTAGGCAAAATGATTTCAAGTAAGCATGCACCCCAAAGCTTCAGTGACTAAAAAAAAAACTACCCCTTCCTCTTTTCCAAAAATTACTAACTTTTTAAACTAGCTCACTTGGTCCAAAGTTACTTTATGATAATAGAGGTATGAGTTCAAGTCTTTCATTTTGTTGAGTTACATTTTCAAAAAGCACATGAAACTTATGTTTTAAAGTCACTTTATGTAAAAGTGTTCTCACCCATTATAAAAAGTGAGTCACGTATAATTCTAAAGTCTCTTTATCTTTTATTTAAGTTACAATTTAGTGAGCAGCTCATAGAGTATCATTATAAAGGTGACTTTCACTTATTTATAAAAGTGGGTCACATAAAATAATTTTTTAAGTGAGCTAATTAGATTAAGTTTGGAAAGGGGAATGATTTTTTTTTTTAAATATAACATTGTCATTCACTTTTACATATTCACGCACTTCATCGACATTTTCAACAACTTTTCTTCAAAAATCCATAACTTCTTCATCTGAAAGTTGTTTTCAGAGCCGTTTTTTTTTAATCGGCCTAATTTTTCGAAACCTTTCCATTGGAACACTTAGTTTTAGAATCTCTAGCTTTAGTTTTTGTTTAAATGGAAAGTCCATCCCAAGTTATTCTTGACAGCACCAACTACTTCTAATGGTGGTCCTACATTGTGGATTTACTTAGAAGTAAAGGTCTTTACAGAATAGTCTTAGGCCAGGAAACTAAACCTAAAGATGAAGATAAGGTAGTCAAATGGGAAAATATGCAAGATCAAGCACATGGGTTAATAGGGATGTTTATTTCTCCAGACCTTAGATTTCATATCACAAAATTTGATACCCTTAATGAAGCAACGAAACAACTCACTAAATTTTTTGAAATTAAAAATGAAATTAAAGCCCATCAACTTAAAAATGACTTGCTTACGTTGCACCCCATTAATTTTTCTTCCATTGAATATTTTCTGTCCAAGTTCAAGACCCTTAGACTTCTCTTGGAAGGTGTTAAGGTTAAGAAAGAAGATGGTAGCCTTATCTATTCCATTCTTACTAAGCTAAGACCATCCTACTCTGTGTTTATTTCCACCTTCCATTCTACTAGAGAAGCCTTTATTTCTCAAGGAAAAAACCACAAGTCCCCCTCTTTTGATGCCTTTTGTGATTCTTTAATAAGAGAACAAGAAAAAATCTTACATCTTGGTCTTCTTAATCTTGGAAACTCTTCTAAGAAAGCCTTAGCCGCC
>APFE030932216.1:3848-50481 GCA_000404065.3 Pinus taeda | reverse complement strand
TTGTGATTCTTTAATAAGAGAACAAGAAAAAATCTTACATCTTGGTCTTCTTAATCTTGGAAACTCTTCTAAGAAAGCCTTAGCCGCCCAACAACAACCAAATTCAAAGAATCCTAAGAATAAGTATCCTAAAAAGAATGGTCCTTAACTAAACAAGGGTCCTAAGCAATTTAAGCAATTTCAGTCTCAAAATGAAAAATCAATTCAACAAAATGATAAGGCAAATAAAAACAAATGGAAGAAGACTCATAGACATTGCAACTTTTGTAATCAAGATGGCCACTTAGAATCCAAATGCTTTAAGAAGATGGAAGCCTTGGAAGCAACAATGAAGAAGCATAACATCCATTTGGAGCACTCTTCAACTTCAACACCATCTTCAGGAATAACACTTTTTGCATGTGATTGTTAAGCATCTCGGTCTGGTTATGCGCTAAATGTATCTTCTTCTTCTCATTCTCGTGAGTGGCTCCTTGATTCTAGAGCTTCTTATCACATGGACAAAAGCAAGGCCGTGTTTTCTTCTTTAAATGATTGTAACAGCAAAAATATATATATGTTGGTGATGATAAATCTCTTAGTGTTGTAGGGATTGGAACTGTTCATTTAGACAATGGTCAATTTAATGATGTATCATGTGTTCCAACCTTATATCCTTCAACCTTATATCTGTATATCAGATAACTCATTCAGGTAAATCTTAAACCATTGAATTTTCACCTCACAATGTTGTAATTAAGGACCTAAGATATCCTAAACGGATTTTAGCTACTGGTATTGTTGATGATTCTACAAGGTTGTATAATTTTAACAACTTTGGGTCATCAACTCTTCCCTCGGTATTTGTTTCCCATAATGATGAAGTGAGAAAACTTTGGCATGCGCGATTTGGTCACTTAAACTATCGCTCCCTTCAAAATCTATGTAAAGAAATGGTGACAAGTCTTCCTATGGTATCTTGCAGAGATGGAGTTTGTTCCAGATGTGTACTCAGAAACATCATCGAGATTGTTTTGAAAAATGTGCCTCTTGGCAAGCCTCAACCCCTTTATACCTTGTGCATAGTGATTTATGTGGTCCACTTCTAGTTGTTTCATTCTCCGGTTACAAGTATTTCTTAACTTTCATTGATGATTTCTCTAGGCGAACTTGGGTATACTTCTTAAAATTGAAGAGTGAAGTATTTAACATGTTCTTGGCCTTTAAGGCCTTTGTTGAAAAAAAATCTGGACATCAAATTCTTAAGCTAAGATCTGATAATCGCAAAGAATATGTTAACAAAAAATTCATCAACTTTTGCACTGAGCATGGAATTCAAATGCAACATATTATTCCATATACTCCACAACAAAATGGTGTAGTTGAAAGGAAGAATCACACCTTAAAGGAAATGGCTAATTGTATGCTTCAATCTAAAGGACTTAGTCTTAATTTTTGGGTAGAAGTAATTAACTGTGGAAATTACATAGTAAATCATACTCCTACTAAGGTTTTAAAGAATATCACTCCAGAAGAAGCATGGAGCTCAATTAAACCAGATGTCAGTCACTTTCGTGTTTTTGGAAGTGAAGCATGGGCCCATATTACAGATGAGAAACATAAAGCCTTAGAACCTAAGAGTGAAAAATATATTTCTGTTGGATATTCTGAAGATGTCAAAGGATGTAGACTTGTTTCACCTAAATCCAAATATATTATCATTAGAAGAGATGTAAAGTTTGTTGAAAATATATCGGCCTACGAACCTAGTTCGGAAGATGTGCCACCTCTCCCTATCCCTTCTACTTCTGAAAATATTTCTTCTTAAGATGGTGACAGTGAGGATGAAAATCCTCCCCCACCTTCTCGGCATCCTCCTTCAGCTCCTCATCTTCCAAAATGGGTCCGCGCTACTTGAGATGTAGTAGGTGCTCTTGCAGGTGATCCTATAGATCAGTGTCACACTCATTCTCAGTTTGATAGAGCCTCTTCTTTACTGGCTCAATATCTAGCGAATTATGATCCTAACACCTTTGCAGAAGCTTCAAGCCATCCAGATTGGGACGTAGCTATGAATGAAGAATATTTTTCATTATTAGCAAATGATACATGAGATCTTGTTCATCTTCCAAAGGGATGAAAACTTGTAACATGCAAATGGCTTTACAGAACCAAGTAAGGACCAAATTGAAAACTTGATAAGCATAAAGCTCATCTTGTTGCTAGGGGGTTTTCACAAGTTGAAGGCATTGACTATACTAAAACCTTCTCCCCTATTTCCAAAATGAACTCTATTCGCCTTGTTCTTTCGCTTGTTGCCTCTTTCAAATGGGAAGTCCATTAGATGGATGTTAAATCTACCTTCTTGCTTGGGGACATACATGAAGAAATCTACATGGAACAACCTCCTGGCTTTATACAAACAAACTCCAGCTTTGTATGTCAGCTTAAGAAATACCTTTATGGTCTCAAGGAAGCCCCTAGGGCTTGGTATGCCAAAATGGATAGCTTTATTTTAGATACTAGATTTTCTGGGTGTCATTCTGACAATACTGTCTACACCAAGAAAGTGGGTAAGTTTCTTATCATTCTTGTTCTTTATGTTGGTGATCTTATCCTTACTCGTTGTGATCCCAACCTTATAAACCATGTGAAGTCCAACCTTAAAAAGCAGTTTTAAATGACAAACTTAGGACACTTGCATTATTTTCTTGGTCTTCAAGTATTGCAATCCAAGGAAGGTATTTCCCTTTCCCAATCCAAGGATGCCTGTGATATTCTACACCACTTTCACATGGAAGACTATAAGCCAGCCCCTTCTCCCTTTTAGGCTGGAGCCAAAATTTCAGTCACTTGTACTTCCCCTAAAGTTGATGCTACCTTACACTGTTAGCTTGTAGGAAAACTTTTGTATTTGACCATACCCATCCTGACCTTTCCTTTTTTATTGGTCTTATTGCAAGATTTATGCATAACCCACATGAAAGTTATTGGAAAGCAGCTAAAATAATACTTCGTTATGTTCAAGGTATAGTTTGGGATTCATTACAGTGCAGAAGCATCTCCTCTATTGGTTGGTTTCACTGATTCTGATTGGGCTGGTGACCTTGATGATCGAAAGTCTACTGCAGATTATGTCTTCACCCTTGGTTCTCGACCTATTACATGGGCTTACAAGAAACAAAGTGTCATTTCCCTTTCTTCAGTAGAAGCAGAGTATCGTGATGTCATAGAAGCTCGTAAGGAAGCCTTGTAGCTTCGTCAGATCCTGTCAAAGTTTGGCTTTCAACAGCAGCATCCGACTACACTTTGGTGTGATAATCAAAGTGTCATTCAATAATTTTAAGATCTAGCCCAACATCAGTGCAATAAACACATTGAACTACACATGCACTTCATTAAAAAGCTCATTCATGACCATGTTCTTGAAGTGCAATATTGTTCAACCGATGATCAAGTTGCAGACATCTTTACAAAGGTTCTCACAGAGGAAACTTTTACTAATAGTTGATTTATGGTTGGAGTTCAGGAAGTTGTCACTAAGGGGTGATAGGTTCTAACGCCTCCTTCCTTCTCCTAACATGTCATATTTGTACATCCTTCAATCCTATCCCAAGTTGTTCTTAAGGGGGGATGTTAGGATATTCCGACACATAGGAAATAATTAAGTATAACTTGGTCAAGTGTAGAGTTAGGTAAAGTGTGTTTCTTTACTATGTAATTTTGTAACTTATAATCTAATGGTCATGATATGTTCTAGACATGTAGTGATCCGGCAGTTCAATCTCTCCTCGGTTACCGACACTTGACTTGTGGCTTAATACCCGATTGGTCCATGATCTCTATTTAAAGAGCATGGAGGGTCATTTGTAGGGTGACTTTTCATGAGAGAAGCTTATGTAAATTTTCTTTCTTTTATTAATAAATTGCCTGAAGTGGTCGTGTTGGTTCAGGCCATGGACTGTTTCCCTCTTTGAGGGTTTTAACCACATCAATAATACTAGTGTATTGATCTATGATTTGTATGTGAGTGGTGTTATTTGGTGTTCTATATGAGGAACTTACCCTATAAATTCCTACAAATAACTACATCATCCCGATGCCTAGTCATCCCACTGGTTCCTCTATGCATTGCCTAAAACCTTTCGGGGTCCTGCCAATGGGATTGCATCATGTTGATGTCACCCATGCCACATGTCACTTCCAGAGTGGTCCATGTCTCACTTAGAAATGGCCCACTTGGTGACCTAAAAAGGCCAAAAACACCTGCCATGTGTCCACCTCTACTGGCCTAGTGTTGATGTCATATCTGGAAAATAATATGTTTCCACTTGTCCTTCTACCATACGAGAGAGAAAAGGTCCTAAAACCTTGGTTTTGTGTTGAATTCCTTTATAAATCTCTATGGGTCCTGACTTTCCTCTGTTCCTTTCACCACATTACTCAGTGCTTTGTAATACTACTTATGATTTGCATGACCCCCCTTAGGTTGTTTGTGGTTCTAGGGAGGGGGGTGTGTATTTAAGCTCTGTCGTTGATCTCTGATCAATAGTCTGGGAAAAATAACCATTACACAAACCCTCATTGTCATTAACACCTAAACATTTAGACCCAAGAATTTCTTCTAATGGGTCAGTGAGGACGTGTGGTAGCAGATCTGCCTTAGAACTTGCATGCCTTTTTAAATTGTGGCTTGTGTCATCCTACCAAGCTCTGTTTTGTGGCCCAACCTTTGGCAAGGCTCAACTAGGCCCACCTCCTGACCAAGCCTAAATCCAATCTTGGTCGAACTCACCTAAGTCCCGACTTGGCCAACTACTAACTAGTCCACGAGCCCGACTAGGAGTTACTCCCACACAGGTCGTGGGTCGGGGGGGATTTCCCTTCTCATACTT
Organism: Pinus taeda; assembly: GCA_000404065.3. NCBI lineage: Eukaryota > Viridiplantae > Streptophyta > Pinopsida > Pinales > Pinaceae > Pinus > Pinus taeda. The sequence continues at coordinate 45,607 of APFE030932216.1, read as the reverse complement.
CTACAAGACAACCCAACTTCTGATTAGGTACAAATCATGTAAGTCTTGAATCAAAGAGATTTCGCACAAAAAGAAGGGAAAGTTGGAACCTTGAGCCATGGAACCCTTCTTGTTGACCTTTTGATCTGCATACTTTGACTGCCCATAATTCCTGATCTAGAAGGCCTTTTTTTATACTTCAATATATCATTGGAAATCTCTTTCAGATATATATTCATCTACGTGGGTTCCATCTTCTCTTGAAGTGATCAGCTGCACTAGAAATTCCTTCAAAAGTCTTTGCACCACTCTCAACTACTGTTGATTTTCATTCTTCTTCATGTGCCTGATCCTGAACACCTGTGTCCTCCTTTATTATATTTGACATCTTTTTCCATCTTTTTCCATCAATGACAACATATTTCTAACACATTGAGCATCCCTTTCCAACTATAAATATTCATTACATCTTCTACATCGAAAAGCAACTCCTTCAGAATCGAGAATCTGTATAATCTTCTCGTCACAACCAATATACAACTTATCTGTGAGCTCTTGCCACTAATTTGTTTCCAATAATTTTGTATGAGGATTTATAATCAAGGAAGGTTTCCAATGAATTTCTCATATCTTTAAAAAATCTCTCATCCCAATACTAAGTCAAAAGGCTAGGAAAACATACCTATATGGGTACTATGTCCATTATTTTCTTCTTTGCATTGAAATTGGGGGAGGCATAACTTAAAAATGATTGGGGTGGAGTTAATTTTCCACACCTTCTACTCTATCTTGTTTGCCTCATCTGGAATTCATAAATTTAGTTGGATTCATCCTTTTGCCAATTGTTTGATCTAAGAAACCTCTTTGACATACAAACTTAAATCCCTTTCACCCTAGGCTCTGATAATCTCATATTTAAAAGACCTTCCATGAGCTCGACTGACTAGATTCTGTTTAGCCAAGGCCGCCACACATCTTCATGACTATGTCATCACTCATAGCCAAACTGGTCTTTAGATGCGTAGATTTTTTTTTTTTGGAAATTACTCTTTTTTCATTTAGCATTCAAGGGGTTATTAGAGAAACCCTGTGAATCATTCACATTATATTTCAAACCCTTCTCACCTACTCTCCTCACATCATTTCCTGCATAATTTAAACCTTGTGACTCTCCCACTGTTAAAACTTCATTTATAAAATTGTTTGTGGGTGGTTGCATTCCTTCCTCTGGGAGAGAAGAAAAAAGTGACAATAGAAAAGGGAAGAGTTGTTTAAGGAACCTAGATATATGGACCCCTTCATATAAACATTTGCTAAAGTGGCAAAGAACGCATGTAATCCATGTGATTCTATACCCACTAAATCTATGCATGTATTGGGAAATAAATACTCTGGACTTGATGGTTGAGGGCCCATCAAAATACTCCATGATAAACTCAAGGCCATTAAGCCCATGTCCTCTGAATGGGATAGTAGGTCTAGAGAAAAAACTCTAAATGGGATTGAGACAGAGGGGATTGAAGCTAACGACCCAACATGTGGTTCCCGAGCCTCTACAATTGTAGAGAATTCTGACAGCTTTTGAGGGAAGCGGCCCAAGGCCATGATATTAGTCTAACCAACATCAATTATTCCACCTTGAATGCTAGAGTAGATACTCAAATGTCATTTGCACCCAACTCCTTCAATTCATAGTCCATGAGATCATCGAGCTTCATGTGATTATCGTGTTGTAAATGGTTGCCAACTTAGCCCAAAATATATGCTTACCATCCCAAGAGATGTGCCTGAATATAGAAAACACTCCTCCAAACCCAATGAGAAGTCTGAAAATGAAACCTAATAGTAGCAGTAGCCTTGACCAATTCCAAGTAGTTATGACAATAAAATCAGGCCAAAATAACTACTAACCTCAAAACATTACGATTTGTTACTTCTTCTTACAACACCATAGTCTATGAGTGACGCCTATAATAGCTAATGCAAAGCCTTTGGAAGGTTGTATTATAATAAGAATGAAACAAAGAATCACAACACTGGAACATGTCTAAATATGTGTAGAAAGGACTTCAACAAACGGTTTCTAGTAAAAATAAGCTTAACAAATAAATAATATTCTTGGACTCAAAAATTGGATTATGAACACGTATCTTTTCATTGCACAATATATTGTTCTGAAATACAGTATTTGGCTAAACAATTACCAAAGAGGACCAAAAAAATCTGTAAAACATCAACATAAATCAATTTAGTGGGTCGAAATTAATAAAGAACATCAACTAATTAGCAAGGAGGATCGACCAAACTTGGACCTATCCATGGAAGAGACAAAAGTGGATCCAAAGGAAGTTAGGGACACATCATCAAAGGAAGACATCCATCACAATATGCACGAGAAGACTTTATGTTGCATTAAGGATTAGTAACATAAGGTATAAAGAAAGAGACAATTACTTTTGCTCTATATCTAAAGAAAGGAATGAAGAATCCACTAAGCTCTTGGCCACTAGCAAGATGGGAAGACTAGGCTAAAGAAGTCAAGACTCTAGAACAAAAAGAACCTCCGAATCAAGACAATTTGCGAATGGTAGGGAATAGCATTGAATTCACAAATGTGAAAGAAGTTGGAATAACATAGAATTTACAAAATGTGAAAGAAGTTGGAATAACATAGAATTTACAAAATGTGAAATAAGTTTGGACAATATTAAAAAAGAAAAAATATCTCCTTTAGTAACACATCCAATGTTGTCAAGAAGTTGGCCACATAATCCAATTTAATTATATATTGTTTTGTGTTTTGTTATATAGGCAATATGCTAAAATATAATCATGTAATAAATATCGATAGGTAGACTTACTAGGTTTTCAATAGATAATACTAGCAAACTTTGAATTTAAGTTGCTAGGCTTGATAACAACTTTAGAAAATGTCGATAATTAGGAGAGCAGACATGGTTTCCACATGAAAAACAATGTTTACATACTCTATTCAACAAATAATAGTATACATATAGTTATATGATATTAGAAATCATCAATGGAGATAGACACACTATCTAAGCACATTAGTAAACACTAGAAACTATCTCAATCACACATCAAAATAGGAGCCAACTAGTTGGAAAGAATATCTCATGTCCAACTAGATTTAACAACCTCCTAAAACTTAGTAACATTTTTTCCTTTTAGAAGCAAACTCAACTTAAAATGGAAAATAATAATGACAATCATAACATTACCTTTAATTTGATCACGGAGAAAACAAGTAGTAGTTACTCATTCCAATAGAAAATTTATATTTATATGGTAGACAACTATAATAATTTTGCTAATAGGAACATATCTATTCTTGTTAAAACAAGACAAAAGAAAATAAATCTTGTATATGTTATGTGCAATCAAAAATTGAAAGACAAAAAAACTTGTAAACATCAATTTTTTTTACTTCTAAAACATAAGTCAAGTGCCCAAAATGGTTTAGAGTATGACCTAAAACTACTTTTGATTGGCTAAAAGCTTGTCTTCATTGGACATAAAGGTTAATGGCCAAAGATCCTAAGGCTTTTAGTAGAAGTGGGAGTTTTTCCCCTTATGGATCACCACCAAGGAAGTTTACTCTCTTACAAACAACTAATAAGTTATTTAGCATGGTCTAGTTTTTCTAGACATGGCAATTCTGTTGTAGATTTAAGTCTTGAGATTGGGTCTTAATTGTATCAACAAAGGTTGGGCAAATAACTTTGAATATTTTAAAATTTGTCTTATTTTAAGAAAAAAACAAACATATTAAGTTTATATAAACACAGGTATTGGGTTTATAAAATCCTATATATAAAAATGTATAAATTTATTAACATACATCAGTTTGATCCATTTACACTCAAATCTGTCCATCACGAAGTTATCAATTTCTTAATACTACTATTGGGATTAAATACTAAACAAAAATTTTTTCAGATTTCTTAATTTAATAAATTACAATAACTAATAAAAAATTAATAGAATTAATAATGCACAAAAATAATCAGATTTTTTTAGAGGAATTTTCGGCGATACATGAATATCTTTTGTGGACGCTTTTCGAAGCAACTAGTTTGGTTCATTGTCAGGACAGTTGAACCTGACGTGAACCACACAGGTGTTTCGAAACGCGTCGACAAACGATTATCATGTTATTTCGCCGAAATTCTCTAAACAATATTATAGATCACAGAAGTCTAGAATTGCTTTAATAATCAGATTTCTTAATTTATAAATTACAATTAATATAAAAAACTTACATATAAAATAATTTGATTCCTTCACGTGTGATAAATTTAAATTTAAAATAAAAATTTAAGATGATTTAATTTTTTTAATTTTGTGACAACATCTCTTTCCTACAAAACTATAAAACACCAAACAAATCTTAATACAATAATCTAATATAATATCACTTAAATTTAAATCAGATAATTCTCCTATATCAATAATATCCCAAAACTTTAATCTTTCCATTCATTAAAAGTAATAATTGAATAAAAAAATAAAATAACATAATTTTAAATAAACAAAGTCAAAATCTAAATTTCATTAAAGCATTTCCTTCTTCGTATTTCTCATATTAAAAATGTTTAGACAACATATTGAAGTTAAAAAAAATTCGAAGTTAATAAGAATTTTCATAAAGATAAAGAAAAGTTTTTCTTTTAATAAAACATTAAAATGGATTAATAATCTTTTTCCCAAAATCTTGTATAAAAAGATTGATTGCAACTAACAGTCACATATATATATATATATATATATCAAACTCCCATTTGCAGGAACCTATCAACTTCCTAAGAACTACTTTTTTTTCTGGAAAATACCAAACTCCCATCCCATTGCATATTGAAAAAAAATTACAGGAACCTGAGATATGAACACCAAACTCCAAATTTTGCAGAAACTTATCAACAGCTTTAAAAAAAAACATTTTCTTTTCTCTTTTTAAAATATCAAACTCCCATGGCATCGCTTATTGGAAAAAAAAAAATTGCAGCAACCTGGGACATGAACCTTTAGCAGAAAAATATTAAAGATCAAAGAACTCATTTAACCTTAATTTGTCCTCTGTAATAGTATTAAAGAAAAGCTAGATCAGCAATAACCTGTATCTAAGAATTACATAATTCATAATTCGAGTACAAGCTTTTACCTTATAACATTTTTTTTTTAAATACAGGCTTAAGGTGTATCACTTACAGGTCATTGACACACACATTAAAAGAAAAGACACAGAGATTTAAGAAAATACAGGAAACTGGTGTTAAATTCCGTCAATCTTCGTATGTTCGGCACTCGTCCGTCTCGGGATTATCTTTACAGAACTCCTCGAGTGGATCTTTAGCCTTGTCCTTGGTCCGCATGTGGCTCCGCATAGCGCTCAGTTCCTCCACGGTGTCCCACGACGCCGCGCACTCACCAGACGTCTCATTATCCGCGCAAGTCTCGATCGCTGTCTTTATGCTCTCCTCAACAATCTCCGATATGTTGTCCTTGGCAGGGGTGGGACTCGACATCGCGATCACCTGCATCCCAATCCTCCGGCCTCCAACGCTTCTGTAACTTCTGCCGGCCGCGGTCTTGCCGTGAAATTTCAGGTACGAGGGCTTGGACGAAAATACGGCAGCAGCAGCGGCGTCATTTGACGGGAAAAGAACGGCCTTCGAGACCGTGGATGTGGCCATGGAAGCAGCAGCCATGGATGTAAAGGTATAGCGCAGACGGTTACAGGGGACTTTTCGCAGAACTAGGAATGGGGGAGTAAATGGATTCTTAGTATGGAATGCAGTCCCTTGGGAGGTTTTGTTGTGGGGGAAGGAAAGAGCAACACACATCCGAAGAGATAAGAAAGAGCTGCTGGCCTCTCGTTTGTTGCAGATTTTGCTTCCACGTGGCAATTGGTTATTCATTTTCATATAGATATCGAGGGTAATAATTTGGGGATATTCTCACGAAGGTTGAAATCTCTTTTGTGACCTACTGAATTTCTGAGTGTCATTTGTCTTCATGCCCATCCTATGAGATAAGGATGATGCCAGAAATTTCATCCACTATTATTAATTTTGCCTTTTCACTATTATTTGTAATTTTTTTAGTAGTTTGAGATATTTATGTTTAATGTTTATTTAATAAAAAACTAATAATTTTAAAATTAAAATTAGTTATAGCATGGTTTTTTATACACCATTAAGGTTAGATGCTAATGAAAAGAACATGGCGTAGTTGGAAATAGTTTTTAGTGATCATGTTATTAGTTGATATTATAGAGTAAGATTTAAAATGGCTGCTTCTAATTGATTAGGAGTTTTTTTATATGGAAGGAAAGAAGTCAAAGAATCAATAACTATATACATTTTGTATGAGTTAAAATATGTTTATTTATGGATTATCAAATGGTAATTTGGTAATTTGAGGGGTATGGCTTTTTTGGATAATGGTGGTGAGCTAATTCATCAAAAGCTAGTGAGTGGTGAAAGAAGTTAATAAACCAAGATCTATATACATGACGCAACAATGATGTTGGTTCACTGGGCTACCAGTATTGCTAGGGGTTGAGGTTTAAACTTAGACCCCTATTATTTACTAGCACCTAGTAGTAAACTAGTCATGAGACCGAGTCCTGGTTCCTTGTGGTACTTTCCATTGTCTACTTTCCCGATCCTTTTACACTTCTACAAGACCGATCATTTGTGGTGATTAACCCTTAGTTTAGGTAGAGTTGTCCCTTGATCGTGTGATCATGGTGCTCTATTCCCAAGGGCCTAATTAATTGTTGGGGGCTACTCCTTACGTCACCAGAGGCAAGGGGAAGGTATGCACTCGTAGTTCCATTCATGCTAGAACCATCTTGGCCCACAAACGATCGAATGACGAAGGCTATAGTGATCAGGTTCCATGGCTTTCACGGATTGTTGGGCGGGGGTCCATAATCAAGGTTTACTCTTGCTAGAACCTTATGTTAGCCTTCGTGCACCAAAACACATGTATCCTTGTAATGAAACACCAATGTGCCAAACTCAATTTGTCCCTCATCTCTCCCACCAGTTTGTCAACTTGATCTAGTTCATTCGGTATGCACCTCGGTTGAACAATTTGATTTCAATTACAAGGAACCCTCCATGGGGGCTTCATTCAATGAACCTCCAACATATCACGTGCATTCGTGGCACACTAAACAATACCCTTAATTTGACTACATATTAGAAAATACATATAAAAGTCACACTATGTAACCCCCTTTCAACAACAGCATCCAACTACACTTTGGTGTGATAATCAAAGTGTCATTCAACAACAGGTACACCTTCCCAATTTAAAAAACTCCTACTTTCACTAGATATTATAGGTATCCAATTTTTAATTAACATTTTTTACACCTCATTATAATTTTTCATTAACTTTGAGCTCCATTTTTTATACCTATCAATATAAAAAAACCCTTACCCCCCTATTATATGCTCAATATATTATGTCATTTTTCCCTCAATATATATCCCCCAATATGAACCCATGTGGTATGGTATTTCTCCCCTAGTGTAGCCCCCATGGAATCCCCACCTTGTGAATTCGCCCCTTGTTTGGGATTCTCATCGCTCAGTCTACTCTGTTGACTCATATGAATATAAAGTTAAAAACAAATTCTAATCTTCATTCCTTTCCATAGGTGTCGACACACATACATTAATCACACTATTAATCAATAAACACATATGCTTTTTCTATTATATTTTTGTTTTGGTTATTTACATAGGTGTGACATTCTAGGGACTTGAAAGTGTTGAGAAACCAATGCTTATAGGAATTAGGGTTTGATTCCTCTTTCTTGATAATTACTTGTGAGTTATGCCAGCTTCTTTTATTTCTTTATTAGTTTATCCTTCATCAAGAAATTACCAAATTAAATGGATATGAAGACCACAAGAACAAGAGACACAAAATGTAGGCACTCAACCAAGGCAAAAGCCCTCCAAAGGGAAAACCCAATCCAACTCTTCCACTAGTAGATTCCAATCAAGATGAGACAATCCAAGACCCTTTAAACCTAGACAAAGACCTCCTCTAATCACCAAGTTAGCCCTTCCTCCTTGTAGATGATCCCTGCCAAAATCTCCAAGTGTCAACTTCCTAGTTGTAGCTACAATCCATAATTTCATCCCCGAACAACTATGAATTTTTGACCCCCATCTATAAAATTTTGGACCTACAGTGGATTTAGAATTTTGACCCGAGAAATACCCCATAAACTTCGCATGTGTGAAAAATAGATAACCCAAGAACTCATGTTAGGTATTTCGAGCTTCTTCCTTCCTTCTCTAGTTACTTCACTCTTCTTTTCTAGTTCTTCTCCTTGTAAATCAAACTTGGTGATTAAGTCCTCCAAATAGGTTGAACTTCCTCTCTATATATAGCCTTTATGCTGGGTCGAATTTCCTTGATTCGGGTCGACTTCATGAGGAAGGGGTTGACTTGGTGTGGAGGTGACAAATGACCTTTTTAAGTAAAAAATAATTATGTTTACATGATACAAAAGCCTGAGGGTCTAATAAAAGTCACAATGAATCTATTGACCCGAGACAAAACCTAGGAGCCTTCAATGGAGGCTCTGACCTAGAAAACATTGGCCCACGCAAGAAGCCCATGCTTTAATAAGTCATTTTCTTTAATAATAAAATTTCTTTTTACAAATACAATTATAAAGACCAACACTAGTTACATTCTTCAACACCCCCTCTTTACTAGGGAGGTATTCATAATTACATACATATAAAGGTACATGGAAGATCTTAAAGTGATATGAACTACAAAGAGTTCTAGCACACAGTGCTACAAATTAGATACTTGATCAGGGTACTCTAACCGGGTGGGACTAAGGTGTACTCAAGCCTTAGCCTCTCTATGTACCATCAGGATTTTAAGCTCTAACACCAACCTAGGGATGTAGGTGTCTATCCAAGGTCGGAACTCCATGACCAATGCCACCCTCCCTACTTTTGGATTTAGACATCAACACATAGGCCGGCCATATGTCCTCCCAAGCATCTTTTTGCCACAAGATGCTTCATCTTTCCTAATAAAATAAATATATAACATCAACTAATCCAAGCATGCTTCTGAAATATTCAAAATTCTTATTCAAAAGAGATTTTTTCAACATGCCAACTACCTATTAATCCGATGGAATATATTGTAGCTTCATGACCCCATCTTGTACCAAATTCCTAATGTAATAGTACTTTTTAGTGATATGATTCATCTTGGCATGGAATATGAGGTCTTCAAAGATCTTCATATTGCTTTGATTATCACAATTTATCATTGTAAGATCTAGAGGCTTTCAAAACAAATATAACAAGAGTTTTCTTAACCAAACAATTTATTTTCCTACATCACATGCAACAACATATTTCTCTTTAGTACTACTTAACGCAATAGGATCTTATTTTCTTCTCATCCATGAAATCATTGCAGATCTAAAACTAAAACAACCACTGGTAGTGCTTCTTCCATCAGTCTCACTACCACCCCAATCAAAATCAATAAAACCTATTAACTTAACCTCCTTTCCATCATACTTTAGGTAGTGATGAATTATACCACATAGGTATCTCAAGATATTCTTGGAAAGTATCCAATGGTCATGACAAGGCTCCAACTGAAATTGGCTAAGAACATTTACAACGAAGCATATATCAGGTCTTGTATTTACCAAGTACATCAAAGAGCCCACCAACTTACAAGAGCTTGTAGGATTAAAGAGACTAGAGTCAGAGCTTCTCAACTTCTTCAAATTAGTTATCAGGGGAGTGATCATAGGCTTGGAATCAATCATACCAAACTTTTGTAACATCATGATTATGTGATTATCTCGACCAAGATTTTGAGCTCCATACCTGTAATAAAAAAATCATCCACATATAGTAGTATAAAGATTGGTTTATTCTTCACTAACTTTATGTAGAGGTTTGTATCATGTAATCACCCCCTCCCACATTTACCCAATTTCATTGTCCTTCTAGGGTAAACATGAGACAAAGAGTTACTATGACATGACCTGACATCCAATCTTCAGTTATGAAAGTGGGGCTGACAACTAACAACTCACATTCATCCCTCAAGGCATACAGGACACTCAACGGCCAAAAACCCACCCCAGGTGTCCAAACCTTGAGATGAATAGCTTTTTCAGTGACATGGGCCCACAAACGCATGCATAAGCCTACAAGGGTGTGGTTATGACCCTCCAACCGCATGCACAAGCATGTAAGAGTGTGGTTATAGCCCAAAATATTCAGTTCAGAGGGTGTTGTCCAGAGATATAAGGCACAATTCCAGGCTATCCTCTAGACCACTGCCCAAACCTGATTGTAACTTCTCAGAATGATAAATGACATAATGATAAGGCTATTCATACAAATCTTGAACAAGAATTTGACCTAACCAGGCCTAACCATGATAGTCATTTCATCAAACACATGGTAAACATGTAAGCTACATGTCATGAATGCATATATGATAATAAGAGTCTAAAACTTATCTAAGAATCACCAAGAAGGTCTAATTCCCTATCATAATAGCTGCAATAACACTTGTTATCCCATTCATCCTGCTGATATGTGAGCCTTCATCTCCTTTTTCTCCTATTTTCCTTTATTTTCATATATAAATGCCAATTAATGTCTCTTTACCTTTGCCAATGTCTTTGCAAATTTCCTAAATAAACCAAAGTGACACCCACTAGGATGTTTTTCCCAACATTAAGCTTGGAATATATGTCACGTGACCTTGGTCTTATTCTTTTTCCTTGACTAACTTTTATTACATGAACTTTTAACCTAGGGTTGTTACACACCGACAAAAAAATTGACGAACCCAGTTATTAAGAGATACACATCCATCCTTGCATACCAAGCCCTAGGATCTTGCTTCAAGCCATATAGAGATTTCAAGTCTACAAACATAAGTATCTTTGCTATTTATCTCAAAACCTTTTGGTTGTTCAATATAAACTTCTCCATCAAGGGTTTCATTTAGAGATGTTGTTTTGACATCCATTTGATGGATATTCCATCCCATAGTAGAAGCTAGAGAAACCAATGATCTAATAGTAGTATACATGGTAGTAGGAGAAAAGGTTTCTTCATAATCTATTCCTTCCTTTTGTGAGAAACCCCTTGCAACAAATATGGCTTTGTATTTATCAATGCTTCCATCAATGATATGTTCGATTTTTGTAAATCCATTTGGAAGTGACAACTGATTTATCACTAGGTCTAGGAATGATTTTTCAAACCCCATTCTTCATGATGGATTGATATTTCTCCTGAATCGCTTTCTTCCATTCATCTTGATGAGCGACTTCTTCAAAGGTATTTGGTTTTTATTTGATTAAATTTCTCATGTATGTTTCATATCCTAAGTATCTCTTCAGTATTTTTCTTTCTCTGAAAGTTCCTTTAGTTGCTCCATGTCCTTCGGCATCTTCAACTGTAGCTTTTAACCAATTTGGCCTCTTCTTTGTTTCGGGAATGACTATAGGTTGAATAGGCTCACTTGGTCCTTCTTCTTCTTCTTATTCCTGTTTTGCAGGTGCCTTGTCTCTTTTTTTCAAATGGCGGTACATCTTCTTCATCAGATTCGATTGGTATATTTTTGGATCTTTTGTAGGCATGGTTTTCATCAAATATAACATCCCTACTAACTTCAATTTTTCTTCCTTCCTTGATTTAGATTCTATAAGCCTTTGATGAAAGGATATAACCAAAAAAGATACCTTTTATACTTATAGAGTCTAGCTTCTTTTGCTTCTCTTTTGGAGTATGGATGTATGTAGGACAACCAAATATTCAATGGTCTACACATGGCTTCTTCCCCGTGAATGATTTTTTCAGTGTCATATTATCAAGGATTCTATGAGGACTTCTATTTTGTATATATATTGTTGTCATGGATGCTTCTTCCCATAGAAATTTCAATAGATCTTGATCAAATATCTTAGTCCTTATGGATTTTTCAATGATTTTATTATTTCTTCCTACTATTCTAGTTTTCTTGGGGTTGTAGGGAACAATTATCCCCCTCTTAATACCCGATTCTTTACAATATACAATCAGTTCTTTTAAATTATATTCCCCTCCATTGTCAGATCTCAAAATATTTATCTTTCTTTTAATTAAGGTCTCAACTTCGCATCTAAATTCCTTGAACTTTTCAAATATTTTGTCCTTTGTCTTGAGAAGATAGAGCCATGTCTTTCTAGAGTGATCATAAATGAAGTTCACATAATTAAGATGGCCTCCAAGCGAGTAATAATACACTAGCCCACACACATCGGAATGAATGAGTTCAAATATCTTCTTAGATATTGTATCACTACTTGTAAAATGTTTCCTAATATTCTTTCCCAAAGCACATCCCTTGCATACTCCTTCATGATCTTCCTTGATGTTGGGGATTCCTTTAACCATTTAACTAAGAGAGGGTATTATCTTGTAATGAATATTCCCAAATCTTCTATGCCAAAGTTTAATAGGATTGATGTTTATGTGAACTAGTGCCTGAGGAGATGGTGCTATAACTCTATATATCCTTCCTTCATGAACTCCAATAACCTTAGCCTTTTCAATACTTGAATATTTTCCCCAAACCAAAACTTTTCAATCTATAGAACTAACACTATATTCTTATCTTATCAAAAATAAATGGGAAGTAAATTCTTTTTCAAACCCAGGACATAAAGGATGTTGTTGAGGTGTAGTTTTGCTTCACTTTCCAACTTCAATGATGTAGATCCAAGGTCCTTGACTGCATAGTTGTTGTTGTCTCCTAGCTCCTCTACATGTGATGATGATTCCCTTGATAGAGTATGAAGTTTTCCACTTTCTCTCATCATATGTCTTGAGGCTCCACTATCAATGATCCATGCATTATCATCATCAAGGGTATCTGTAAGTGTAGCCAAGAATCCTTCACGCTTGACTCTCCTAGATAGATTGTAGATGATCCTTCCAATCTAGCTTCATGTAATTTTCATGATATCGAGGCCCGTCTTAAAATAATTTGCCACTGAGGGAGTAACCTTTCCTTCCAAGATTGATTTTCCCTTCTTCAAATGATAGCCAACAAAGTGATCTTCAACCTTGTTATAAACATTTTTGGGCACTTCAACCCCAATCATAAATGTCCATAAACTGAGGGATCCTAAGTCCCTAAAAGTTTTGCTTCACTGCCTAAAGGAACAAGGTCAGTTGATTACATCATCTCCCGGAAGTTCTCCACTGGAAACTACTCATAAATGGTCAAAACTGGACCATACTGAAACCCCAGTGTAGAGGGTGCGATGCATATCACCTTCCCAGTGTATAGGGTGTGTTGCATATTGAATGGCTCCTCTGTAGGGTGCGATGGTCGGGAATGGACAAATGGCATGGACAAAATGCGAGGTGGAAGATCATGGAATCTTCCAGAAGCTTCCCCTCTCTGACACTTGCCTCTCTGTTTTCGACCAGGGATGAGTGAGAGATCATCATTCTCTAAGTGGAGCAGGAACTGTTCGAGGAGAGGACACTAATCAAGACCCAGAAGATGCTCATCTTCCTAAATCACTATATGACTCCTCCTCAAAGAGATCCAGAGGATGGAATTTTGTATCTTATAGAGAAGTGTTGTTGGTTTTCTGGTGTATTCCATAGTGTTGGGTGATCTAAGCTTTACTTGAGGGAAGAAGGTGCCTCTTTTTGGAGGTATTCTGGGTGAGAACATATGGTGTAATCCTCTTGCTTACTTTTCCATTTAATAAAGCTATTCAAGTTTTTCCTCCTTATTCTTTGTATGTTTCATTATATATGCATTTGTATGGTTAACACACATCTAGTCCTGTGTTATTTATGAATATAGATCTTTGTTCTTTGATAGTAGTATGTTGTTGTGATTCCACAGGTGCTCTTTGAAGCTGGGCAAACAAAGCAGAAGTGGCAAGGCTCTATCGGGAAGGAGAGGAAATCGAGCGCAAGACTAAGGTTGGTCTCCTTTGTTCCACTCCTATCTATTTTCATAAAGGAAAGCCAAAGTAGACTTTACTTGTTTGTTTCTAAGATAACCACCAATATTAGTGGGAATAGCAGCATCCGAGTGGACACTATTCCCGGTAACAAACCTTCTTCCACCTAAGCTCTGATATCATGTTGAGAAATCATTGTTTATAGGAATTACGGTTTAATTCCTCTTTCTTGATAATTACTTGTGAGTTATGTTTCCTTTTTTTACTTATTTATTAGTTTATTTTTCATCAAAAATTTACCAAATTAAATTTATATGAATACCACAAGAACAAGAGACATAAGATGTAGGCACTCAACCAAGGAAAAACCCCTCCAAAGGAAAAACCCAGTGCAACTCTTCCACTCATAGATTCAAATCAAGATGAGACAATCCAAGACCCTTTAGACCTAGACAATGACCTCCTCCAATCACCAAGTCATCCCTTCCTCCTTGTAGATGATCCCTACCAAAATCTCCAAGTGACAACCTCCCAATTGCAGCTACAATCCAAAATCCCCCCCCCCCCCCCCCCGCTAGCTACAGATTTTCGCTCCCAGCTACAGAATTTTGGACTTGCAGTACATTCAAAATTTTGACCACACCAATAGCCCAGAAACTTCGCATGTGTGAGAGATAGATAGCCCAAGAACTCGTTTTAGGTCTTCCAAAATTCTTCCTTCCTTCTCCAACTACTTCGCTCATCTTTTCAACTTCTTCTTATTGTAGATAAAACTTGATAAGTGAGTGCTCAAAATAGGTTGAACTACCTCTATATATATATCATTTCTACTAGTTCAAATGGCCCTAATTCAGGCCAACTTCATGAGGACAGGGTTGACTTGGTGTGGAGGTCACAAATGACCTCTTTGACTCAAAAATAATTATTTTTACATGATACAAAAGCCCAAGAAGGGTCTAATAAAAGTCACAATGACTCTTTTGATTCAACACAAAACCTAGGATCTTTCAATGGAGGATTTTACATAGTACACATTGACCCAAGCATGACACCCATGCTTTAATAATTAATTTCTTTAATAATAAAATTTCATTAGACAAATACAATTATGAAGACCGACATTAGTTCAATTCTTCAATAGAGAGCTCCCAAACATTAGGTCTCCCCTCCTATTATGCCTATCCATTATAGATAAAATATCTCCACGAGGAAATGTGGAGTTGTAAGAAAGAATTTTGAGAGGTTATTTCAAGTGTCCTCATTTTAGAAACTGGGTTCCACCTTATACCATTAATTAACTACATTTTTCCTCTAGGACACTTCAACAAAACTAACAACTTCCTATGGATCAAAATATCTTCTACAAAAAATATTCTATCATATTAAAAATGAAAATTTTTAGCTAGGATGCTTATGGATTGGACTCCTGTAAAACAAAAAGCCTCATGGACTATTGTCCATGACGTATCCAATAATTTTTTCATGTTTATGGACCTCTGTAGGATCCATCCAGGTTGCATCTTATTATGGGAAACCTTTCCACATGACCAAATACTCACAATAATTCTTCTTGCTAGTTCTTTTAGCAATTGTCTCATTAAGTATCTTCTCCATCTATAACTTCTTGGTTGTAGTTAACTACTTCTTCCATTGAATTTCCTCTTGATTCTCTCAATATTTGGATTACCTATAAGGATATAGATCTACAATATTAAGAATAGGTGAGATTCCAATATCAGGTCACAATTCAATCTCATAAGCATTGGTTGAAAATTTCCTCAAGATTTTACAAAGTCCTAACTTCTTCAGCTTCAATTTGTTATATTGATTATATAGAAATCTCTCATTTTTTAAATGGGCTAGTACCATATCCCCAAATTCAAAATTTACTTCCCTTTTTCTTAGGTCTTCCCTTTGCTTGTACTTCTGGTTGATGTCTTGAAGCTGCCCCTTAACTTGTTCATCTAAATTTTGGATTGATGTAGCGAATTCCCCTACATCAAGACCTCTCAATTCCTCTTTCCCAAAGTTCCTAAGTTCAGTAATTCCTCTAGGGTGCATGCCATATAAAACTTAGAATGGGCTCCTCCCCGTGCTTTCATTAGGTGAAACATTGTAAGAAAATTCAACCTTTGGAAGGACTTAGTCCCACCTTTTACTGTGTTCATTTACCAAGTATCTTATCAAATTTCCCAAGCTTTTGTTTAATACTTCAATCTTCCCATCTATTTGAGGATATAGGCTAAGCTGAATGAAATATTGGCTCCACGTTTTTTCCACAATATCCTCCAAAATTTCCTAATAAATTTTGTGTCCCTATCTGAAGGTATACTAGTAAGCAATCCATGTAGTCTCACAATCTCTTTGAAAAATAATTTTTCATGGTGGGTTACATCACTAGTTTTATGACAAGGTATAAAACGAGCCATCTTGGAGAACCTATTTACAATTACAAAAATTGACTCATTTCCCCTCTGAGTTTTGGGTAAACCCAAAATAAAACCCATGCTTGTAGCATCCCATTATCTACTCGATATGGGTAAACGTTGATATATACTAGCATTATAATGTCTTCCTTTTGCATATTGACAAATTTTACATATTTCTACAAATTTCTTTACATCATACCTCATTCTTGGCTAGAAATAAAAATAATTTAATTGAACATAGGTTTTATCATGCCTAAAGTGGCCAATTAATCATCCACTTTGTTTTTCTTTCAATAGGTTGTCCCTCACTAAGCATTTAGGAATATAAAATGGTCTGCCCTTGAACAAAAATCATTCTTGAATCATATACTCCATTCAAGGGCTCCTATATTGTGGCATTGGGTTCTCACACGTTTCATAAGATGCTCCAAATTCTAGGTCCTCCTTGTACATTTCCTTGAGATATTCAAATCCCAAAGAATTTATTTTGAGTTCCTGCAAGACCAAGAATCTCCTTCTCAAAGGATTTGCAACTTTAATATAATTTCCACTAATATTTTAAAAATAAAAAGTAAAATATTTCAGAAACAGTACTCATTTGGCATGTCTCTTATTCCATTTCTTTTCCCTAGTTATAAATTGTAGAGAATTGTTGTTAGTGTATAGGATGAGCATTTTTCGCAGAAGGTAATGCATCCATTTCTTCAAGGATAAAACTCTTTATCATAGGTTAAGTATTTATGCTTGGTATTATTCAATTTTTCACTAAAATAAGCAATGAAATAATTTTCTTGAGTGAGAACAACTCCAATGGATGTCCCACTTGCATCACATTTCACTTCAAAAATTTAATGGAAACCTGGTAGGTTTAGAATAGGTTTCTCTGTTATCTTTTCTTTTACCAATATAAATCCCCTTTTAGTTGTTTTCATCCATGTAAATAGTTGTTGTTCCTTCTTAATATTTTCAACTATCGACGCACATATGTGGCAAAAATTTCAAATGAATTTTCTATAAAAATTTCCCAATTCAAGAAACCTCCTTACCTCATAAACATTCCTTGGATAAGGCCACTCCTTATTATATTTTACCTTCTCTAGATCCATCTTCATTCCTTCTGGGAAAATCACAAATCCCAAGTATAATAGCTTTGTCTTCATAAGGGAACATTTTTAAAATTTATTAAAAGTTTATCCTACTATAATTTCCTTAGTACTAGTTTCAAAAACCTTAAATGTTCTTCTCTTGTTTTTCTCTAGAGAATAATGTCATCAAGATATGAAATTATAAATTTATTAAAAAAATCTTTAAGAACTTTGTTCATCAATCATGAAGGTACTAGGGGAATTAATTAATCCAAAAGGTATATCTAACCACTCACACATCCCATCATTAGTCTTGAAGGTTGTTTTCCACTCATCACACTTTCTCATTCTAATTTGATGATACCCTCTTTCAATTCTATTTTTTAAAATAAATTGTCACCACTTGAACAGTCCATTAAATCATATATGTGAGGTAAAGGGAATATGTACCTTATTGTTACCTTGTTATTTCCCTGAAGTCGGTGCACATTCTCCAACCTCCCTCCCTTTTTGGACTTAAAAATTTAGGTATAGCACAAGGGATCAAACCTTATTGAATTAATCCCTTATCCAATAAATCTTGAACTTTATGTATGATTTCGTAACAACCCTGGTGAAAATTCCATGTAAAAAATATTAAAAACAATAACCAAGGATGACTGGCACACTTATTCCAAGTTAAGTGTTGGGCAATACATCCTTGAGGTGTTCATTTGATTGTTTATGGCTAAGAAAATTGGCAAAGGCAATGGCTAAGGCATTAAAAGTAATTTTGGCACATTTATTTATTAAAATAATGGAAATTAGGAGAAAAAGGAGGTGAAAGGTCACAAGTTGCATGTGAGGAGGAAAATGAAGGAAAATAATGGAAATTGAAGGAAATAGAGGCCTCATTCATAAAAGAGGCTTCTAAGGATTAGTTGGAAAGCCTTTTTTAGTTCAGTTTTGGAGCTCTCTTATTATTCTCTCTCTCTCTCTCTCTCTCATACTCTTGGTTACTCAGAGTTTTCGTTGAGCACTCTTGGAGGGTGTGTCATACTTGGATTCTTGTAGAAAGAAGGCAAAGGAAGAGTAGGAAAGTGCAAGAAGCCATCGGCATCAGTAGCTGCATCATATTTGCTTGCAGGTACCAAGTTGCATGTATGATTTATTCACTAGTTTTGGCATGCATGGCAAATGCATGTGGTTTCTTCATTATGATCTATCATTGGCATGGAGGATTGCCTAGATCGACAGTGGATTTCCTAGCCTTGCCATATCCTGGATAGCCATGGTGATTGTTGGTTTAATTCCATTGCTTTTCTTTTGTTGGTTCTCATGTTTCCTTAGCTTGGGTTGAGTTATTAGCCCTAGAAGCCCTGGTTGAACAAACACTTTAAAAGCCCTATAACAGCTTGGGTTGATTTACTAGTCCTCGAAGCCCTGGTTGAACAAACACTCTGGAAGCCTTGTAACAGCTTGGGTTGAGTTACTAGCCCTGGAATCCCTGGTTGGAAAAACGTTCTTGAAGCCCTTGGTAGGTTGAGTTACTAGTCCTAGAAGCCTTGGTTGGAAAAATTCTCTGGAAGCCCTGTAAAAGTTGCGGGTTGAGTTACTAGTTCTGGAAGCCTTGCTTGGACAAATGCTCTGGAAGCCCTGCATAAGCTATGGGTTGAGTTAATAGTTCTAGAAACCTTGGTTGGACAAACACTCTAGAAGCCCTAGAAGGCTTGGATGGAGACCATTTTGATGATGGTTTTTGGTGATGCCCGATCGTGAGGTGGAATCACTATTTAATGGGTTAAGGTGGGTGGCCTCTGGAAGCCCTGGATGAGTTTTGATTGATGTGTTCTATGAGATCCCACATTCATGCTTGGAATATGGCACGGGGGTGATTAGCTAAAGAGAGACTTGGCTCAGCCAATCTATGGTCAGGTGGAATGTGGTAGTCCCATCACCAATTGCTTCATTGCATTATTAATGAAAAATTCATTCCCTTGATTTTCATGTACAAATGTGTTAATGTATATATGGATTTTGATGGCTGATATGTTTATTGTATTTCTGTTCCTATTATGTTGTTTATATGCACATTTACCCCAGAGGTTGTTACATATTTCCTCATTCTCCTTGGGTGTCATCCTATAGGTTGTCCTATTTGGTAGACTGACTCCTAGGATCAGGTCTATGTGGTGACTAATGCTCCTCGTAGGTGGTAATTCATTACGAATGTCATCAATATTAATATCAAGAAATTCATCTAATAATGTTTGAGTTTCATCAGGTAAATAACTTAAAGTAGTAATAGCAAGAACTATTGTCAGTTTACCAAATAAAGAAAATTTTACCTCATTTTCTTCCTTAACTTCTTGCAATAATGCTTTCCCAGTCATCATTAGCACACTTAGGCACACTTCTTCCTTTGTCCTTTCATCATTCAATGGTAACAACATGTGCTTATGACCATCCTTTTCAAGGGTGTATTCTCCTTCCATCATGGAAAACTCTCTTGTCATATTACTATGGTATTCCAAACAAAATATGACATATGACCATAGGCATAATGCCATATAACACTTCATCTTTATAACCACCAATCTAGAATTCTACCCTAGTTTGTTCATCTACCAAAATATGTTGTCCTTTTTGCAACTAAGACACCCATTATGGAGTAGGATTTGCCCTCCTCTACCATCCTAACTTCAACACAATCTCTATAGAGACCACATTGTCAATGATATCACTATTAATGGCCATTTTGCAACATTTCCCTTTAGATTTTCACAATGTCCTAAACATACCTCTCCTATGTGTTCGTTCATGGTTTTCCTTCTCAAATTTAACCAAGATTATCTTCAACATCAATGACTCACCCATCTTAGGATTTTCTTCCTTTGTGTCTACATTCGAGGTTCCTTCTTTGGATCCTTCAATATGAGCCTCTCTCAAATTGGTTGTCTTATTTTCATGAAAATTCCATGACATGTGCCATGTCTTTCAACATATATAACACCTCACTTCTCTTCCTCTGCCTCTTCCTCTTGAGAGGAATATTCTTCCCCTTGTTTCTACTCCTCTGGGAGATTAGCTTGTAGAGATTCCTACTTCTTATCTTGGAGTAATGGAGTCTTCCTCTACTAGAAGGTCCTTTTCCTTTGGCTAGACTCCTTACTCTACTCCTTTCGCTTTATTTTCTATCCAATTTTTCTTCTGCACTTAATGTTGCTTGGTAGGAACCTCCACTAGCTTCAGGGGATAGAGGTAGATTTCGTCCTGAATATCATATCTTAGGCCCTTTATAGATCTTGGAACCTTCTCAACATCATCCTCTAAGTGACCTTCTCTAATGTTCAACCCATAAAATTATTTTGTGTACCCTTTCACCATCATAGATTTCTTTCTTAGATTTTGTAGTTAAATGAACAAATTCAGCTAGTAATCCTTGGACATGAATTTGCTATTAAAATTAGATACCATTCTATTCCTTATCTTAATATTTGTTTTTCCCTTTCTTCTTTAATCATTCTAAAATTCATCCAACCCATCAAGTTGGTCACTACATATTTGACCTTCTAGTCATCCTCCACATCTTCATAGTTGAAACACTTATTCAACCTAATAGAGAAACTCTTCCACAGTTAATTTGTCAACATATAATGGAACCTCCATCTTTGTCTTGGAACCTACTTTGGTAAAAAAATTTATCAACTACTCCTTGGTTGGCTCTCTTCCTAGAGCTTCTTCCATATCCACTTTTTGGCTTAAATCTTCGATCTTGTCGATGTCTTTGACATCAGGTCCTCTTCTCTGGGTTGTATCCATGGCTTCCATTCTTGCATTGATATGCCTTAGCTACATTCAATTGTTGGGGGCAGGGTGAGGGTACCCCTTACGTCAGTTTGGTGTTTTGGGGGGGGGGGGGGGGGAGATGTTGTCCCACACTCATGGTTTTGTTCACACTAGAACCATTATAGCCCATAAATGATCGAACAACAAAGGATATAGTAGCCAAGATCCATGGCTCTCATGGATTGTACCTTGACATTAGCGGGGTTTGAAATCCCTCTTGTTGGAACCTTGCACTGGCCTTCGTGATCTAATACACTTGCATCCTTGAAACACTAATGTTTCCCATCTCAATGTTTCCCTCCACTTTCTTGCCAGACTGTCAACTCCACTTGGTTTATTTGATATGTGCCTTTCTTGGATAAATATATTTTGATTATAGGGAATCCCCACCTTGCAAATTCAACCCTTGTTTAGGATTCTCAGTGTTCAAACTACTTTATCAACTCATATGAATATAAATTTAAAATCATACTATAATCTTCATTATTTTCCATAGATGTTGACACACATAGATTAATCACATTATTAATCAACAAAGACACACGCTTTTTCTATTATATTTGTATTTCATCTATTTACATAGGTGTGACATTCCAAGGACTTGAGAGCTCCCAAACATTGGGTCTCCCCTCCTTTTATGCCTCTCCTTTCTAGACAAAATATCTCCTGAGGAAATATGGAGCCATAACAAATAGCTATTGGAGATTCATATAAATATCCCCGTTCTAGAAACTAGGTACCACCTTATATTATTAATTAGTTACATCTATCCATACTATTAATTAATTACATCTATCCTCTAGGACACTTCAACAAAACCAACATATTCCTATGGATGAAAGTATCTTCTACATAAAATATTCTATCATATTGAAAAGAAAAAAAATATGTGGGATGCTCCTACATCAATACATCTAGCATGAGTCAAAGTGTAACAACCCTGGTTAAAAATCCGTGTAAAATAAATAAATAAATAAATATATATATATCTATATATATATATATATATATATAATATATATATAATATATATAATATATATATATAAGGCAATGATGATGGGATAGATATTCCAAGATGAATAGTGGGGGAAACATCCTAATGGGTGTTAATTAGGTTTATTTTCGCTAAGGAAATTGTCAAAGGCAATGGCTAAGGCTTTGGAAAGGCAAAATGGAATTTTTGGCACATTTATTTATCAAAATAATGGAAATTAGGAGAAAAGGAAGGTGAAATGTCACAAGTTGCATACGAGGAGGAAAATGAAGGAAAATAATGGAAAATGAAGAAAATAGAAGCCTCATTCATAAAAAGGCTTATGAGGATCAGTTTGCAAGCTTGATCAGTTTAGTTTTGAAGCTTCCTAGTCAATGTGTTAAGCTCTTAGTGTAAGCTCTCAGCTCAAGATTTTGCTATGGTTATGCATGGGACCAAGAAAGGAAAAGAAAGAAAGAGGAAGGAAGGAGCAAGCAAGGATGAGCAGGATCACGCAACTACAACATGATTCTTTGTAGGTATCGATTTGCATGTGTATTTTACTTGCTAGATTTGGCATGCATGGTATTGCATGTGGTTCTTATATTTTTTGGCATGGGTTTTTCTAGTGTAATAGTGTTTTCAGCCTAACCTTGCCATTTCTGGATAGCCATGGTGTGATGGGGTTCTCATTTTTTAGTTGAGCTAGATTGCCAGATGGAATTGAAGCTAAGTGAGGTGGATCTCTGAAATGATAGAAGACATGGCCTAGTAACCCTTGAACCACACTGTGGGTTGCGAAAGCCATATCTTTTGTTGCCTCAGATGGCCTATGAATCATTTCCGATGAATGGCGAGATATACGATAAATCGTAGAGGTGGTTTTCTCTCTATCGGGCCTAGTAATTATGGGTTTGGGATATGTGGTAAAGCCTTGAGAGTGGGACTCGGTTTAGGGCCTAGTGATCTGGTGTGGATTATGGTAAAGCCTAAGAGACTGGGTCTCAGTTTAGGGCCTAGTGATCTAGGTTTGGATTGTGGTAAATCCTAAGAGATAAGGGGATATGAAAATTCTTCACAATGTAGGTGGCGAAATCTGATGGCATCCATGCTTATTTGGCCGAGTGATTGGGTGGATATCACAATAAAGTATGTTATGATGTTTTCATTGTTTGGCCTAGTGATTGGGTGGAGATCACGATAAATCATGTTATGATGTTTCATTGTGTTGGCTTAGCGATCTAGGATGGGTTATACTAAAGCTTGGTTTCTATTGATGAGAGTGAGGTTGTTTAACCTCGGTATGCCCTGGTTCGTTCTTTTGTTTTGAGTCCCACATTCATGCTTGGAATATGGCATGGCGGTGAATGGATGAAGAGATGTTTGGCTCAACCATTCTATGGTCAGGTGGAATGTGGAAATCCCATCTCGGGTTGGATTTTACATCATTAATGAAAGGTTATTTATCCTAGTATTTTTATGAGTATTATGATGGATTACATGTGGTTTATATGGCTATGATTTCATTAATATTTATGCCCCTACTATGTTGGTTATGTCTATGTTTTATGACAGCATCTATGTATGACTCTGATCATGTTTTTACTTGTGATTGAATGATCAATGTATCTATGACCTAGTGGATGGAATGGAAGTTAAAGTGATAAGGAAACAATGCTTCATTGTGAATCTTAGATAAGTATGAGACCCGTATGCTCAGATTTCTTATTTACACTTGAAGGTTGCATATTTACTAAGTGTTTGATAAAATGTCTGCCATGGTTAGGCTTGGTTATATCAAGCCCTTGATCAAGTTTTGAGTTAGAGGCTTTACCTTGGTTTCATTTATTGTCTTGGAAATTCTCATCAAGTTCTAGGCATTGGTTTGGAGACTAGCCCTGAAAAGTGGCTTAAATCTCACAATGTCTGGCACATAATTGGCTGAAAAAGACTGATGTCTCTCCCTTGTAGGCATTGCAGGAGAAAATATAGGGTTCTAGTCGCATGCATGCCTTATCATGGGAGTGAATTTGGGTTTAGTTCATTGAAATTCTAGGTTAACTCAAGGGTTGCACAATTGGGGTGGTGGCTTAGCTCCTCGGGGTCCTGAAGAACCTAAGGAAGGTCTGTAATGTCTTCTTTTTTTTACTCCATTTCCTTAAGGTTACCTAGGAGGTTGAGTCTTATCATAGTGGCCTCTCGTCGCATGTTTAACCCGGCCGACTGGTTGCTTAGGCATATGTGGGAGGAGGGTGTTATAGAGTGGTATCAGAGCATGGTTCACCCCTTGGACTAAATGGGCTATGTGCTGGTCATGCATACATGTCAGTCACATGTGCGTCTCTTACACTGGCCTTCCACGTGCTTGTTGCATTGCATAATGTTGATCATGGTTGTAGTAAGGTTTCCATGAGGAGCTTGATGTTGATTTTGTGGGATACATTTCCAGGATTATATGACTGGTTATACGTAGCTTGACTACATCCTTGTATGTTAGGTTGCATTTTTGTATGCTTGATTACATGTATCATTGTTATACATTCGTTACAATAATTGACCACTTATGCTCGACTACATGCATTCATGCGTATGTGTAGTTCATTATGCATTGCTTACACATCGCTTATGCATGTTGATGGTTGCATGTGGCAATGTGTATAGTGATGTAATGGTTGTTGTTGTCATGCATGAGGTCATGGTTTGTGAAGTTGATATGGTCATGTATTGATGACTGGTCTTTAGCTAGAATGATGTGTATATGGTTTGGTACTCATGAGTTATATGTCTATATGCAATTGTTATGCATGTATGGCCTCAGATATAGTTATGCATGAATAGTAGGTCAAACATGCCTTGTGAAGTCATGGTATGAAATTTAGGTCATCATGGTGCTATTGGTTGTTGTGATGCTAATGTGTTGGCTGAGATAGAGAAGGCGATGCAGATCATCGTAATGAGGTTGCATCAATGGACCTCGGGGAAAGAGCATGTAAGCATAGAGGTTTGTATGTTGGGCATGCATGTATGTAGGTTAAGGATCGTTATATGCATTAGGGTTATATACATTAGGTTTATGTACATGAATTTCGATGTTATGGTTACACTCATGATGGGTGTTAGTTGATTAGTGTAGTAATATGCACATGAGTCAAATAGTCAAGAATGATGGTAACATGTGGTTGTATGCATTGTTATTGTTGTTTTATGTTAGATAACTTGATGATTAGGGTTATTTCATTGAGATCTTGGTCTTGTAATTTGGATTGGTCATATGTGGATGGTTATGTTCATTGCATTGAAGATCTTGATGTTATATGTATTGTGTTAACCTGGTTTTACCTATGCATATGTTTATGGTTGCAATATTTAGGTATGTGTCGACTTATTGTGTTGCATTGCGTGGTACTAATCTAGATCGATCATACATATGTGATTTATGTGCATAAATGATAATTCTTTGTGAGTTAGGATGTGAACATGTTAGTTAGCGATTGATATGGATATCATGATCTTAATTATGTTTGAGCTGATGTGTTGAGAAGTTATATCATGCTAACTAGCTTGATTGTGCAGAAAAGATAACCTCCCCTGAGATACAGTAAGGTATGAGTTTGCTTATGTCGTATATTTGGTACTTGACTATTTTATTATGTTGTCTAGTTGCTTTATTTAACATGGTATGGTTGCAAGTTGTTTGAATGCTTGATGAATTGCATAATATGAGTATGTGTTCAAATGATCTTGTTTTAAGATGGTTTTTCTTATACATATGTGTTCAGACAATTTATATGTACTTGAGTGTATTAGGTGACAGTTGTAGTGTTATGTCTAATGACTATGAGTTGACTATGGATTATGACATGATTGTTAATCCTCATAAATGTTGATTTCAAATTGATAGATATGTTTGTCTGGATATTTGGAACATGTGGTTGACATGTGTGAGAAATTGTAGGAAGCATGTTTGTGTTAGCCTAAGAAGGTAATATTTGATGTGTTTATATCACTAACAATCGGGTGATGTGATAGGGCATAGTAACACTCAATTGCAGCAAGGAAAAGGTCAAAGAAAGGAATTGGGCAAGAATTCCTTTGGTTATGTTTGCAAACCCTGATTATAAATGAATGAGTTCTTTGCCTACAAGAAGTCTTATTAACCTTAATCTTTTCAGACATTATGTGGATACATGCTATATTCATGAACATGTACTTCACAAGTATATTAGTTAGTCTTTAGTCACAGGTGGATCTATCAAAGGATTAGAGTCCCTTGAGAGATGGTGTGGATGTGTTCAGTTGCAAGAAATGTGCTTGCCACAACAAGATGAGGTAACTGGTGTATTGTTATGCTTATTTATGCACTAACATTTATGTTTTAATGACAACATGATGGAAGGAGTTGCATGGCAAGAGAGGTTGCCCTAAAATCTCGAAGAAGGATCAGGTTGATATTTCCTTGGGAACCATGGGGATTGAGTCATGGTGTTTGTTGTTAGTCTTGTGCTTTTGGTCTTTTGTGATTGTTGCACTTGATTGTGTTTGGTGCAAAGCTATGCCACTTTGTTGCGATGTCATATTTCTTTTGGATTTCATGGTTGTATTGTTGTTGTTTTTGTTCTTTCCTTTTATGTTTTAAGTCTTGGGAATTGGTCAAGAAGGAGGAAAGTTAATGGAGCTCGGGGAGAGCTATGTGGTACCCAAAAAGTAATGTAAGACTCAGATGAAGCTCAATGCATAAATAAGTGCAGCATAAGGTAATACTATGACATCCAGTTCAACTGGTTGGGTCCATTATGGTAAATGGATGGTGGCAACACAGACATGAGAAAGGTAACTAGAAAAGGTAAAGTAAATGGATATGAGGTGTTGGATTCTTTGGCTATATTGGGAACTGTTGTTCTTAATGTCATGCATGTTGTGCATGAATAAAGGAAGTTTCCTTAACCTTGACCTTGACATCTAGTAATTATATTATAATCATGAATATGCTAATATATATGTGTGTGTGTGTGTGTGTATCTATGTCATGTTTGATAGGGTCATCATGGATCATGATTATTAACGCTAACATTTATATGTATATATATGTGTGTACACATGTCATTGTCTGACAGGATCATCATTGTTTTATACTATTTTTTATATATATGTATGTATGTGTTGATGTATCTCAATCACTATATGAAAGGGTTATCAAGAATCATTCTTATGGAGGAATGATTACCTACACAGGAAAATGACATGAAGAGGTTCCTGGTCTTACGAGGAATCAATGGGGAGGAGTAGCCTTGAAAAATATATTAGGTTAGTATCATGTGTTTATGATTTGATATTGTGTGATTATAATATGTCTATGTTATGGGCAAGTTATACTGAGGGATACAACGGTGAAATGAAAGCATTGTGGTCTATGACATGATGGGACAAGCATGGATAAGACAATGGAAGCAAGATTGCTTGGTAAAGATAGCATGGTTTTGGATGTGTGTTACTATTGTTGTGCACATGTTGCATAGGTGATGTTATGTTCCATGTAGATGTTGGATATGCAGTGTTGTGTATAGATGATGTTATGTACATGTTGGATATGCAGTGCTATGTACATGTGGTGTTGCGTGCATATTGTACGTGTGGGGCTATGTACATATGGTGTTGAGTGCATGATTGTACAAGTGGTGTTGTGTGCATGTGGTGTTGTGTACATGTTGTACAAATGGCATTGTGTGTGGGTGGTGACGTGTACATGTCATACATGTGGCGCTGTGTACATATGGTGTCACGTACATGTCATGCGTGTGCTATTATGTACATGTGGTATTGTGTACACTTTGTACAATGGTGCAGTGTACATGTGGTGTTATGTACACATTGTGCAGGTGGTGCCATATACATGTGATGTCATGCACACATTGTGCGGGTGGTTGTAGTGTACAGGTGGTACATATGGTACTAGTGTAGATGCATGTATTGCATGGTGTTGTATGATACATGTAGTTGTGTGTGTGTGTGATGCAAATTAGTTGTCTTATTTTAATGAAAATTCCATGACATGTGTCATGTCTTTCAACATATATAACACCTCACTTCTCTTCCTCTTGAGAGGAATATTCTTCCCCTTGTTTCTACTCCTCTGGGAGATTGGTTTGTAGAGATTCCTACTTCTTCTCTTGGAGTAATGGAGTCTTCCTCTACTAGAAGGTCCTTTTCCTTTGGCTAGACTCCTTCCTCTACTCCTTTCGCTTTGTTTTCTATCCAATTTTTCTTTTGCTCTTAATGTTGCTTGGTAGGAATCTTCCACTAGCTTCAGGGGATAGAGGTAGATTTCGTTCTGAATATCATATCTTAGGCCCTTCATAGATCTTGGCACCTTCTCAACATCATCCTCTAAGTGACCTTTTCTAATGTTCAACCCATAGAATTATTTTGTGTACCCTTTCACCATCATAGATTTCTTCCTTAGATTTTGTAGTCAAATGAACAAATTTAGCTAGTAATCCTTGGACATGAATTTGCTATTAAAATTGGATACCATTCTATTCCTTATCTTAATATTTGTTTTTCCCTTTCTTCTTTAATCGTTCTAAAATTCATCCAACCCGTCAAGTTGGTCACTACATATTTGACCTTCTAGTCATCCTCCACATCTTCATAGTTGAAACACTTATTCAACCCAATAGAGAAACTCTTCCACATTTAATTTGTCAACATATAGTGGAACCTCCATCTTTGTCCTGGAACCTACTTTGGTAACAAACTTTATCAACTACTCCTTAGTTGGCTCTCTTCCTAGAGCTTCTTCCATATCCACTTTTTGGCTTAAATCTTTGATCTTGTTAATGTCTTTGACATCAGGTCCTCTTCTTTAGGTTGTATCCATGGCTTCCATTCTTGCATGGATATGCCTTAGCTGCATTCAATAGTTGGGGGCAGGGTGAGGGTACCCCTTACGTCAGTTTGGGGTGGTGGGCCACGGGGGAATGTTGTCCCACACTCATGGTTTTGTTCACACTAGAACCATTATAGCCCATAAAGGATCAAACAACAAAGGCTATAGTGGCCAAGATCCATGGCTCTCATGGATTGTACCTTGACATTAGTGGGGGGTTTGAAATCCCTCTTGTTGGAACCTTGCACTGGCCTTCGTGATCCAATACACTTGCATCCTTGCAATGAAACACTAATGTTTCCCATCTCAATGTTTCCCTCCACTTTCCTGCCAGTCTGTCAACTCTACTTGGTTTATTTGATATGCGCCTTTCTTGGATAAATATATTTTGATTATAGGGAATCCCCACCTTGCAAATTCAACCCTTGTTTAGGATTCTCAGTGTTCAAACTACTTTATCAACTCATATGAATATAAAGTTAAAAGCATACTATAATATTCATTATTTTCCATAGATATTGACACACATAGATTAAGCACATTATTAATCAACAAAGACACGCGCCTTTTCTATTATATTTGTATTTCATCTATTTACATAGCTGTGACATTCCAAGGACTTGAGAGCTTCCAAACATTGGGTCTCCCCTCCTTTTATGCCTCTCCTTTCTAGACAAAATATCTCCTGAGGAAATATGGAGCCATAAAAAATAGTTATTGGAGATTCGTATAAATATCCGCATTCTAGAAACTAAGTACCACCTTATACTATTAATTAATTACATTTATCCTCTAGGACACTTCAACAAAACCAACATATTCCTATGGATGAAAATATCTTCTACAAAAAATATTCAATCATATTAAAAAGAAAAAAAATATGTGGGATGCTCCTACATCAATACATCTAGTATGAGTCAAAGTGTAACAACCCTGGTTAAAAATCCATGTAATATATATATATATATATATATATATATATATATATATATATTATATATATATATATATTATATATGTATGTAATGTATGTAATTATGTATGTATGTATGTATTGTATGTAATGTATGGTATGTATGTATGTATAAAATCCATGGTGATTGGATAGATATTCCAAACTGAATGTGGGGAAACCTCCTAATGGGTGTTAATTAGGTTTATTTTGGCTAAGGAAATTGTCAAAGGAAATGGCTAAGGGCTTTGGAAGGCAAAAATGAAATTTTTGGCACATTTATTTATGAAAATAAATGGAAATTAGGAGAAAAGGAAGGTGAAAGGTCACAGGTTGCATGTGAGGAGGAAAATGAAGGAAAATAATGGAAAATGAAGAAAATAGAAGCCTCATTCATAAAAAGGCTTATGAGGATCAGTTGGCAAGCTTAGTCAGTTTAGTTTTGAAACTTCTTAGTCAGTGTGTTAAGCTCTTAGTTAGTGTAAGCTCTCAGCTCAAGATTTTGCTATGGTTATGCATGGGATCAAGAAAGGAAAAGAAAGAAAGAGGAAGGAAGGAGCAAACAAGGAAGAGCAGGATCAAGTAGCTACAACATGATTCTTTGTAGGTATCGATTTGCATGTGTATTTTACTTGCTAGATTTGGAATGCATAGTATTGCATGTGGTTCTTATATTTTGTGGCATGGGTTTTTCCAGGTGTAATAGTGTTTTCAGCCTAACCTTTCCATTTCCGAATAGCCATGGTTTGATGGGGTTCTCATTTTTTGGTTGAGCTAGATTGCCAGATGGAATCGAAGCTAAGTGAGGTGGATCTCTGCAATGATAGAACACATGGCCTAGTAACCCTTGAATCACACTATGGGTTGCATCAAGCCATATATTTTGTTGCCTCATATGGCCTATGAATCATTTCCGGTGAATGGAGAGATATATGATAAATCCTAGAGGTGGTTTTCTCTCTATTGGGCCTAGTAATTATGGGTTTGGGATATGTGGTAAAGCCTCAAGAGTGGGACTCGGTTTAGGGCCTAGTGATCCAATGTGGATTATGGTAAATCCTAAGAGACTGGGTCTTAGTTTAGGGCCTAGTGATCAGGGCTTGGATTGTGGTAAATCGTAAGAGATAAGGGGATATGAAAATTATTCATAGTGTAGGTGGAGAAATATGATGGCATCCGTGCTTATTTGGCTGAGTGATTGGGTGGAGATCACAATAAATCCTGTTATGATGTGTTCATTGTTTGGCCTAGTGATTGGGTGGAGATCACGGTAAATCATGTTATGATGTTTCATTGTGTAGGCATAGTGATCTGGGATGGATTACAGTAAATCTTGGTTTCTATTGATGAGAGTGAGGTCGTTTAACCTCGGTATGCCCTGCTTCATTATTTTGGTTAGAGTCCCACATTCATGCTTGGAATATGGCATGGGGGTGAATGGATGAAGAGATATTTGGCTCAACCATTCTATGGTCAGGTGGAATGTGGAAATCCCATCTCAGGTTGGATTTTGCATCATTAATGAAAGGTTATTTATCCTAGTACTTCTATGAGTATTATGATGCATTACATGTGGTGTATATGGCTATGATTTCATTAATATTTATGCCCCTGTTATGTTGGTTATGTAGATGTTTTATGACAGCATCTATGTATGACTCTGATCATGTTTTTACTTGTGATTGAATGATCAATGTATCTATGACCTAATGGATGGAATGGAAGTTAAAGTGATAAGGAAACACTGCTTCATTGCGAATCTTAGATAACTATGAGACCCCTATGCTCAGATATGTTATTTACACTTGTAGGTTGTATATTTACTAAGTGTTTGATAAAATGTCTGCCATGGTTAGGCTTGGTTATATCAAGCCCTTGGTCAAGTTTTGTGTTAGAGGCTTTACCTTGGTTTCATTTATTGTCTTGGAAATTCTCATCAAGTTCTAGGCATTGGTTTGGAGAATAGCCCTGAAAAGTGGCTTAAATCTCACAATATCTGGCACATAATTGGCTGAAAAAGACTGATGTCTCTCCCTTGTAGGCATTGCGGGAGAAAATATAGGGTTCTAGTCGAATGCATGCCTTATCATGGGAGTGAATTTGGGTTTAGTTCATTTAAATTCTATGTTAACTCAGGGGTTGGGCAATTGGAGTGGTGGATTAGCTCCTAGGGGTCCTGAAGCACCTGAGGGAGGTCTGTAATGTCTTCTTTTTTTACTCCATTTCCTTAAGGTTACCTAGGAGGTTGAATCTTATTGTAGTGGCCTCTCATTGCATGTTTAACCCGGTTGACCGGTTGCTTAGGCATATGTGGGAGGAGGGCGTTATAGAGTGGTATCAGAGCATGGTTCACCCCTTGGACCAAATGGGCTATGTGCTGGTCATGCATACATGTTAGTTTAATGTGTGTCTCTTACACTGGCCTTCCACATGCTTTTTTCATTGCATAATGTTGATCATGGTTGTAGTAAGGTTTCCATGAGGAGCTTGATGTTGATTTTGTGGGATACATCGCCAGGAGTATATGACTGGTTATATAAATCTTGATTACATCCTTGTATGTTAGGTTGCATTTTTGTATGCTTGATTACATGTATCATTGTTGTACACTCGTTACAATAATTGACCACTTATGCTCGACTACATGCATTCATGTGTATGTGTAGTTGAGTATGCATTGCTTACACATTGCTTATGCATGTTGATGGTTGCATGTGGCAATGTGTATAGTGATGTAATGGTTTTTTTTGTCATGCATGAGGTCATGGTTTGTGAAGTTGATATGGTCATGTATTGATGACTGGTCTTTAGCTAGAATGATGTGTATATGGTTTGGTACTCATGAGTTATATGTCTATATGAAATTGTTATGCATGTATGGCCTCGGTTATAGTTATGCATGAATAGTAGGTCAAACATGCCTTGTGAAGTCATGGTATGAAATTTAGTTCATCATGGTGCTCTTGGTTGTTGTGATGCTAATGTGTTGGCTGAGATAGAGAAGGCGTTGCAGATCATCGTAATGAGGTTGCATCATTGGACCTCGAGGAAAGAGCATGTTAGCATATAGGTTTGTATGTTGGGCATGCATGTATGTAGTTTAAGGGTTGTTATATGCATTAGGGTTATATACATTAGGTTTATGTACATGAATTTCGATGTTATGGTTACACTCATGATGGATGTTAGTTGATTAGTGTGGTAATATGCACATGAGTCGAATAGTCAAGAATGATGGTAACATGTGGTTGTATGCATTGCTATTGTTGTTTTACGTTAGATAACTTGATGATTAGGTTATATGTTGTTGGTGAGCATGATGTATAACTTATTGTTGTTATATGCTATTAACTTGATGATTAGGGTTATTTCATTGAGATTTTGGTCTTGTAATTTGGATTGGTCATATGTGGATGGTTATGTTCTTTGCATTGAAGATCTTGATGTTATATGTATTGTGTTAACCTGGTTTTACCTATGCATATGTTTATGGTTGCAATATTTAGGTATGAGTCGACTTATTGTGTTGCATTGTGTAGTACTAATCTAGATCGATCATAAATATGTGATTTCTATGCATAAATGATAATTCTTTGTGAGTTAGGATGTGAACATGTTAGTTAGTGATTGATATGGATAGCATGATCTCATTTATGTTTGAGCTGATGTGTTGAGAAGCTATATCATGCTAACTAGCTTGATTGTGCAGAAAAGATAACCTCCCTTGAGATACAGTAAGGTATGAGTTTGCTTATGTCGTATATTTGGTACTTGACTATTTTATTATGTTGTCTAGTTTCATTATTTAACATGGTATGGTTGCAAGTTGTTTGAATGCTTGATGAATTGCATAATATGAGTATGTGTTCAAATGATCTTGTTTTAAGATGGTTGTTCTTATACATGTGTTCAAACAATTTATATGTACTTGAGTGTAGTAGGTGACAGTGGTAGTCTTATGTCTAATGACTATGAGTTGACTATGGATTATGACATGATTGTTAATCCTGCTAAATGTTGATTTCAAATTGATATATATGTTTGTCTTCATATTTGGAGCATGTTGTTGACATGTGTGAGAAATTGTAGGAAGCATTTTTGTGTTAGCCTAAAAAGGTAATATTTGAT
The DNA here is from genome assembly GCA_000404065.3 of Pinus taeda. NCBI lineage: Eukaryota > Viridiplantae > Streptophyta > Pinopsida > Pinales > Pinaceae > Pinus > Pinus taeda. The sequence goes on along the minus strand of APFE030932216.1, from coordinate 11,319 downwards.
GTGTTTATATCACTAACAATAAGGTGATGTGATAGGGCATAGTAACACTCAATTGCAACAAGGAAAACATCAAAGAAAGGAATTGGGCAAGAATTCCTTTGGTTATGTTTGCAAGCCCTAATTATAAATGAATGAGTTCTTTGCCTAGAAGAAGTCTTATTAACCTTAATATTTTCAAACATTATGTGGACACATGCTATATTCATGAACATGTACTTGACAAATATATTAGTTAGTCTTTAGTTATAGGTGGATCTACCAAAGGATTAGAGTCCCTTGAGAGATGGTGTGGATGTGTTCAGTTGCAAGAAACGTGCTTGGCACAACAAGATGAGGTAACTAGTGTATTGTTATGCTTATTTATGCACTAACATTTATGTTTTAATGACAGCATGATGGAAGGAGTTGCATGGCAAGAGAGGTTGCCCTGAAATCTCGAAGAAGGATCAAGTTGAGATTTCCTTGGGAACCATGGGGATTGAGTCATGGTGTCTATTGTTAGTCTAGTGCTTTTGGTATTTTGTGATTGTTGCACTTGATTGTGTCTGGTGAAAAGCTATGCCACTTTGTTGCGATGTCATATTTCTTTTGGTTTTCATGGTCTTATTGTTGTTTTTTCTGTTCTTTCCTTTTATGTTTTGAGTCTTGGGAATTGGTCAGGAAAGAGGAAAGTTAATGGAGCTCAGGGAGAGCTATGTGGTACCCAACAAGTAATGTAAGACTTAGATGAAGATCAGTGCATGAATAAGTGCAACATAAGGTAAGACTATGACAGTCAGTTCAACTGGTTGGGTCCATTATGGTAAATGGATGGTGGCAGCACAGACATGAGAAAGGTAAATAGAAAAGGTAAATTAAATGGATATGAGGTGTTGGATGCCTTGGCTATATTGGGAACTGTTGTTCTCAATGTCGTGCATGTTGTGCATGAATAAAGGAAGTTTCCTTAACCTTGACCTTGACATCTAGTAATTATGTTATGATCATGATTATGCTAATATATATGTGTGTGTGTGTGTGTGTGCGTGTGTGTGTCTGTGTGTATCTATGTCATGTTTGACAGCGTCATCATGGATCATGATTATTAATGCTAACATTTATATGGATATATATGTGTGTACACATGTCATTGTGTGACAGGATCATCATTGTTTATACTAATGTTTATATATATGTATGTATGTGTCGATGTATCTCTATCACTATATGACAAGGTTATCAAGAATCATTCTTGTGCAGGAATGATTGCATACACAGGAAAATGACATGAAGAGGTTCCTGGTCTTACGAGGAATCAATGGGGAGGAGTAGCCTTGAAAAATATATTAGGTTAGTATCATGTGTTTATGAGTTGATATTGTGTGATTATATTATGTCTATGTTATGGGAAAATTATACTAAGGGATACAACAGTGAAATGAAAGCAGTGTGGTCTACGACATGATGGGACAAGCATGGATAAGACAATGGAAGCAAGATTGCTTGGTAAAGATAGCGTGGTTTTGGATGTGTGTTACTATTGTTGTGCACATGTTGCATAGGTGATGTTACGTTCCATGTAGATGTTGGATATGCAGTGTTGTTTATAGATGATGCTATGTACATGTTGCATATGCAGTGCTATGTACATGTGGTGTTGCGTGCATATTGTACATGTGGCGCTATGTACATATGGTGTTGAGTGCATGATTGTACAAGTGGTGTTGTGTGCATGTGGTGTTGTGTACATGTTGTACAAATGGCATTGTGTTTGGGTGGTGACGTGTACATGTCATACATGTGGCGTTGTGTACATATGGTGTCACGTACATGTCATGTGTGTGGTATTATGTACATGTGGTATTGTGTACACATTTTACAATGGTGCAGTGTACATGCGATGTTATGTACACATTGTGCAGGTGGTGCCATATACATGTGATGTTGTACACACATTGTGCGGGTGGGTGTAGTGTATAGGTGGTACATATGGTACTGGTGTAGATGCATGTATTGCATGGTGTTGTATGATGCGTGTATTTGTGTGTGTGTGTGATGCACACTATGTGTATGTGCACTGGTTGAGGAGAAGGAACTGCGTGTTTGCTAGGCGTGGAAACCAATATGGAGTGCGTATGGAATAAAGACAAAGGTAGAAGCTAAGGATTGATTAAAGGATAAGTATCAATATTTTATTTAAGTTTTATTATGCATGGGATTATGATTATGGTCTATGATGATTACATGTGATCTATGATTCTGGTTTATGATGGTTACATGTGATTTATGATTTTAATCTATGATGGTTTTGTTTTGAGCTAACCTAATGTGATATGTTTATACATGATGATTTGGTCAAAGATGCTAGTTTGACTTATTGTGACAGGAAGTGAACAGGATTGCAAGTGTACCTTATTAACGGACTACCAATGAGGTATGCTTTGAAGTTATTTCAATTTATTTGAATCTAATGGAACTTATGTGCTTGGAACAGGAATGCATGAACATGCTGGTTGGGTGGTTGAAATCGACTACAAGAATTGGCAGCAACAATAAAAGAAATTGAAACACGCAATTGTATGATGGTAGAGTTGTTCAAGAGTAGGGCCATTGTGTGACACTGGTACCCAATAGTCTCCATTGATTTCCATGAGCATGTTATGATCGGTATGATGGTTTTGAGGCACGTATATTCCTTGTATATTCTGATGGAAGGAAGCCTTGCCAAGGGATGGATTGCCTAAGATAGGGGATGCCGAGGAACATGGAAGGTGAGTGGCTACATGAAAGGGGGTGACTGGATTTCTTGAGGGACTATGTAGCAGATAAGGGAAGGTCGCAAATATATTGGTTTTGGTCATTAGAATTTCCAGATGGAATTAGATTCATTGGTTGTGTGCCCTAGAACAATGAGTCAGTAACTGTTCGTTGAGGGGACAAGTGGTGTAGGATTTTAGCTATGGACATTGGATGCAAATTTGACTGTGACAGTGGATTCTGGAATTCCTTAGAAGGAGGTGAATCCCAGTACTACTTTTGAGGGTGGAGGTGTGATCCTCTAGATTCCCTTGTTGATTGATATGGGCATAATATCTTTTATTTGTTGGTTTAGAAAATGTGCATATGTGTACATGTGCTTATTGTTATAAAGATCCATTAGGTGGTATGTTGTCATGATTTTTTTCTTTTGAGTAGGTCATTCATTGTAAATACTGTAACGAGTTGTGTTACAAAGCTCCATGGGCAGTATGTTTGTTTCTAGCAGTATTATGGTTATAGGTGTCATTGAACACCGAGGACAGTGTTCCCCCAAGGGGGAGGATTATGTAACAAGCCTGGCTAAAAAGCCATGTATATATATATATATATATATAATATATATATATATAAGGCCATGGTGATGGGACACATATTCCAAGCTAAATTGTGGGGGAAACATCCTAATGGATGTTGATTTGGTTTATTATGGCTAAGGAAATTGGCAAAGGCAATGGTTAAGGCTTTAGAAAGGAAAAATGGCATTTTTGGCACATTCATTAATGAAAATAATGGAAATTAGGAGAAAAGGAAGTTCAAAGGTCACAGGTTACATGTGAGGAGGAAAATGAAGGAAAATAAAGAAATAGAGACCTCTTTCATAAAAAGGCTTATGAGGATCAGTTTTCAAGCTTGGTCAATTCAATTTTGAAGCTTCGTAGTCAGTGTGTTAAGCTCTTGGTTCGAGCTTTCTCTGTGGTTAGGCATGGGTTCAAGAAAGGAAAAGAATGCAACAAGAAGGCAGGAGCAAGGAAGGAAGAGCAAGATCAAGCAATTATAGCATGATTCTTTGCAGGTATCGATTTGCATGTGTATTTTCCTTGCTAGATTTGGCATGCATGGTATTGCATGTGGTTCTTTATTGTTGTGGAATGGTTTTTTCTAGGTGTAACAATGTTTTCAGCCTAGCCTTTCCATTTCTGGATAGCCATGATGTGATGGGGTTATCATGTTTTGTTTGAGTTGGATTTCAGATGGATTTGAAGCTGAGTGAGGTGGACCTATGAAATGATAGAACACATTGCCTAGTAACCCCTGAACCATACTGTGGGTTGCGGTAAGGCCAGAATTTGTCTTGCCTCGGATGGCCTAGGAATCATTTTCGGTGAATGGTAGGATATACGGTAAAGCCTAGAGGTGGTTTTCTCTTCATTGGGCCTAGTAATCTTGGGTTTGGGATTTGCAGTAAAGCCTGGAGAGTGGGCCTCAGTTTAGGGCCTAGTGATCTGGTGTGGATTGTGGTAAAACATGAGATACTGGGTCTCGGTATAGGGCCTAGTGATTCGAGTTTGTATTGTGGTAAAGCATGAAAGACTAGGAGACAGGAAAATTCCTCACAGTGTAGGTGGAGAAATCTAGTGGCATCAATATTTGTTTGGCCTAGTGATCGGGTAGAGATCACATTAAATCCTATTATCATGTGTTCAATCTTTGGCATAGTGATCATGTGGAGATCATGGTAAAGCCTGCTATGATGTGCTCATTGTGTTGGCCTAGTGATCTAGGATGGATTACGATAAATCCTGGTTTCTATTGATGAGGTTGAGGTGGTTTAGCCTCGGTATGCCTTGGTTGGTTCTTTTAGTTTGAGTCCCAAATTCATGTTTGGAATATGGCACGAGGGTGAATGGTTGAAGAGAGATTTGGCTTAGCCATTCTGGTCGGGTGGAACATGGAAGTCCCATACCGGGTTCCATTTTACATCATTAATGAAAAGTTATTTCTCTTGATATTTCTATGAGTATTACGATGGGTTATATTTGGTGTATATGGCTATGATTTCATTGATATTTATGTCCCTATTATACTAGTTATGTATATTTTTTATGATAGTAGTTATGTATGATTCTCATCATGTTTTTATTTGTGATTGAATGATCATTGTCTCTATGATCTAATGGATGGAATGGTAGTTAAAGTGATAAGGAAACAATGCTTCATAGTAAATCTCAAATAGGTATGAGACCCCTATGCTCAGATCTGTTATTTACACTTGTAGGTTACATATTTACTAAGTGTTTGATAAAATGTATGCCATGGTTAGGCTTGGTTGGTCAAGCCCTTGATTAAGTTTTGTGCTAGAGGCTTTTCCTTGGTGTCATTTATTCTCTTGGAAAGTCTCATCAAGTTCTAGGCATTGGTTTGGAGACTAGCCCTGAAAAAGTGGCTTAAATCTCAAAGTCTCTAGCACAGAACTATCTGAAAAATACTGCAGTCTCTTCCTTGCAGGCATTGTGGGGGTGATTATAAGGTTCCAGACACATGCATGCCTTCTCATGGGAGCGACTTTGAGTTTAGTTCATTGAAATGCTAGGTTAGCTCAAGGGTTGGGTACCTCGAGTGGTGGATTAGCTCTTGGGGGTCCTGAAGCACCTGAGGGGGGTCTATAAGGTCTTTTTTTTTTCAACTCCATTTCCTTAAGATTACCTAGGAGTTTGAATCATATCAAAGTGTCCTATCATCACATTTTTACCCCAGCTATCCATTTGCTTGGGTAGATGTGGGAGGAGGGAATTACATAAAGTATGCTCACTTACATACCACCAAATTTTCATTTGAGGGGTCATGGATTTCCTCAGATAATAATGTTGAACCAACCCACCAAAAAAAAATGAGTGGTGAAAGAAGTTAATGAACCAAGACCCACATACATCTAACATGAGTCAAAGTATGCCCACGTCCAAACCAACAAATTATCATTTGAGGGGTCATCACTTTCCTCCAATAATAGTGATGAGCTAACCCACTCAAAAAAAGTTAGTGGTGTAAGAAGTTAATGAACCAAGACCCACATACATATGACATGATTTAAGGTATGCCCACTTACAAACCACCAAATGGTCATTTAAGGGAGCATGGCCTTTCTAGGATAATGGTGATGAGTCAATCCACTAGCAAACAATGAGTGGTTAAAGAAGTTAATGAACCAAGACCCACGTACATTTTGCATGAGTCAAAGTACTTATGGACTACCAAATGGTCATCTGAGGAGGTGTGGCTTCACTTGGATAATGGTGATGAGTTAACATGCCAATAAACAATGAGTGCTGAAAGAGGTTAATGAACCAAGACCCACATACATTTGGCATGATTCAAAGTATGCCCACTTAGGGACCATAAAATAGTCATTTAAGGGGGGCATAACTTTCCTTTGATAATAATGATGAGCTAAACCATGAGAAAGAAATGAGTAATGATTGTGCTCACTACTAGTTACCAAGTGAGTTATGATAAGTTTTTCCACTTTAAAAAAAAAAAAAAAAAAAAAATTGAATTTCTTACCAAAAAATTATAGAGGTTATTTCACTATGTAATATAATGGAGTTATAAGAGGAGGCATAGGTAGGGGGAATTCTTTATCATAAAAATAAAATAAAATAAAAAATAAAATAAAAAAACCTTCCAGTGAGGATTGGGTAAAGCTTTAAGCTAATCATCAAACTAATGCTAAAAGCCTCTTCTCCCTATAATGGCATGTTTATAATCATAATCAAGTGAGTAGTAATAATAATAATAATACGTCATTTAGTTTGAGAGGTCGAATTCTACCACATCCTTAGCTTGCTAAAGCATCAAGAAAATAGTCTAGCCAACAAAGTTTACCTTTTGAAATGCAACAAATTTGGATCAAATAGAGGAGAGGATTTTTCCCATACCCTAAGTATTAATGTGTTGTAATGAAGCACTCCTCCATGTTAATCATTTGGAATGTCATCATTCATGTGGTGGTTGGTTACTATACATGAAGGATATGGATCATTCAATTTGCAATACCTTCACATGTTTGAAGGTTAATGTGAGATTAAACACATAAAATGCCTTAAAATTATATTCTTTGTGTAGGTGTGATAATGACTCTCATTGTTGGTTTGTCTCTAGCAATTGGTTTGTATGGATCGTCTAAATTGTGTGTGTAGTTTTTGTACTTTGAAGTTACCATTTTATCCACCTTTGTTTTTGAGCAAAAGTTAAATTGTGAAAATAAGCTTACTATTTTGAATATCTCAAGTGGAGAAAAGAGTTATTAAAGTGTTATGTTAATATATCAAAATGGATCAAGTCATTCTAAGATATGTCCATTGTGTGAAACTACTAAAATCCATAAAGTTTTAAGAAAACAAAAAGACAACATCATTGATAATAAAAACTCAATATTTTCAATAACTAATAAAATGTGCGCCTAAAAAAATGTTAAGTGTTATGAAGTTTCAAACATAATGGAACCTCCACATAGTAAGTGGTGAGGAATTGAGGACTTCGAAGTTGAGTGCATTAATCTTTTATACCCATTTGTATAATAAGTCTACATTATAGAAGACTAAGAAAAACAAAAAAAGCAATATAACAAAAATAAAAGAATAACAAAATGTTGAATATAGAACAGAACTTCCATAAAAGAAAATATGACAACCAACATTATTCAATAATATATTTAATATTTTTTATTTTATTTTAC
>APFE030932208.1:1746-21054 GCA_000404065.3 Pinus taeda | reverse complement strand
TTTGAGTTTAACTTTGAAGCATATATCAGATTTCTGTGATTTTACTGAGCTTCTTAGAGTCAAACATGAGGATGTTTGCATTATGTTGTTCTATGATTCATTTCAAGGGAAATGTAAACAGTGGATTGAAAGATTTCCTGCCAAACCTATTAAGTCATTTGCAGACTTTTGGCTTATGTTTTTGGAGGAATGGATAGATAGAACAGAGCTGGTGGCAAACTCTCCTTCATTTCAAGGTTTCAAACAATGGAATGATGATCATATTAATGAAGAAATAGATGAAATTTTTTCTTTGTCCTTATCTTGTTATCTAAAATCATTTGAGTGCAAGACAGAAGATAAGATGCAATTTTTGGATGAACTTGCTAAGAACATTGAGAAAGACATTGAAGGTTTACAAGGTCAAATTCAATCATATAGTCTTCATGATCATGATCATACTTTTCAAAAGCTTTCTATGGCAGAATACAAAGAGAGGGTGTTGCTTCCTTTCCCTTTTGAGATTGAGGAAGAATACATTATTTTTGAAAATCAATTTGAGGAGTAGTTTGAGAGCACACAGCTAAAGCCTTATGCAGATGATCAAAGTATTGGTTAGTTGTCCAAAGCTACAAAATATCACAAGAAACATCAAACTCACCATGTGCTTTTTGACCCTATAGCTGACTACATGGAAAAGATTTACTGTTCAGGCTTCCAGTTATATTTTCATCTTGAAGAACAATTACACCTCATGCTGCCTTGGTTATTTCAGTATCTTGTTTATTTTTGCTTCAAGCACAGTCAAGAGATTCAAGTGTCAGATCAGATCGATGACTGGCTTCATTGGAAGTTTCATGTTCCTTGACCTACAAGTGGAGATTGCAGCTGATAGGGTAGGTAGGAATGTGCAAATAAGCTCATGGTAGGTTGACTGAGCATCTATTTCAGTAGGTGGAATTTGAATTCCTCTTATATAAATCATTAAAGGCTTGAGGAGCAGATTGGGCGGAAGTTCAGAGTTTTATTCTAGAGGATGTATAGCTGCGCTCAAGCTACAGTTTCATAGTGTACGACAAGGGCACACTATCCCTAGTGGAGCCACTGTTATCACCCTAAAATTTTCTAAAACTTAGATAGTTTACATGTGTTCCTAAGTCATAATTTTAGATGGTGGTTAAGTCACTTTTATGGTTTTTAGAGTCCAAGCCATAGGGTTAGAGTCTCATTTCCATTATCAAATAAATTTCAACAACCTTGTTTTACACTTTATGGGTCCCATATCACATTTTGAAAGTCATATGTTTAGCCATTTAAAAAAAAATTGAAACTAGCTACGAATCCACATTTTCGTAGCGCAGATAGTGTAGAAAACCAATTTTGCGCTATGAAATCACTGAAGCAGCCTTTTTTCAGCAAGAAAAAAAAAAAAAAAAAAAAAAAAAAAAAAAAAAAAAAAAAAAATAAATAAATAAATAAATAAATAAATAAATAAATAAATAAAAAAAAAAATTGTTTTAGGTACTCAACGTCCAGGAGGTTGTTTGAGTAGATGAAAGCATATTTTAGAAAACTGAAAGAGGTTTTTATTCCTACCATAATAAAATAAAAAACCCTCTTTCAGTTTCTTCAAATTAATTATGATTTGGGAGAAATGGATGACCCAACTTGCGCTACGAAATTGTTGTAGGTGCAGTTTTTCACAAATCAGAATTGTCCAGTTTACACCTAATATTCAAGGACAGTTTCTATTCACAGGAAAGGTATTTTGGAATTATAAATGAGGTTTATCTTCATAAACTCTCCAGATATAATAACATATCTCACTTTCTTCATAAGTATTATCAGTTGGGAGATACTAAGATTTCTTTGAAACCCTAATTTCAGAGAACAGATTTTTCATGTTTTACACGTGTTTTTCAAGGACAGATGCTGGATAACTGGAGAAGTGTTTTAAAAAATTAAGAGAGGTTTTTGTTCTAGAAAGTATGGAATACAAAAGCCTCCTTAAGTTTCATAAAATATGCCATGGATTAGAATATAAAGGCTCTGTCCCACGTGCTAATGTTCAAAGATCCTAAACCTAAAAACAGGGAAACATGTTCCCTAATTTCTAGGGTTTATCATCAGCAGTAAGGTGACAACGTGGGAGGCTTCATCAAATTCGACCTGATGAGGTTGCAGCTGTTAAATAATGTATTCAATGTTTAGTTAAGGTGGTTTAGTCATGACAAGGAGTTGTACTCCTAATTGTATTAGGACTCTAGGATTGTTAGTTAGCCGTCAAATGCATTTAAAGGTTTGTTTTATGGTTAGAATAGGGGTCACTCATAGAAAATTCAAATTCTCTTGATGAGGGATGATGGAATCCTTATTGTAAAAGCTATATATGAAGCAAGAGATGAAATGAGAAAGGGTTGGAAAATGAGATAGAAAAAGACTGCTTTTGTAAATGTTGTGGAGGGACTGATATATACAGAAGCAGTTTCACTTTTTTGAAGCTGAGATTCTTAGTGTACTTCAGTGAGATTTATATTTTATCTTTGATATGTTTTACTTCCATAGTATTAATGCTTATTACTTAGAATTCATGGAGGAACATGCTCTGACTTCCTTTAAGTGTTAAACTATGGTGAATTGAGTTCTTGGGTCCTATCTTTGGATGTTTTTCTTCAATGTTTTAATACTTATCACTCAGAATTCATGGTTACTCATGCTCTGACCTCCTTTAAGTATTAAAATTTGATGAATCACTTTAAATACTTTCCTTTTGAATACCTTGATGTGTCATTACTCAGAATTCATGCCGACATGCTCTGACTCCTATGAACTTCAAGCTATTGAAACTTTCCTGAATGTGTTATTTTTTCATTGAAGTATATACAAGCCTCAGTTTTATAAGAAGAGCTATTTGTTATCTTTATCTATATCACTGACTCCATAACCCAATGGTAGCAAGTCTCCATCTTTCAACCTATAAACATATAAAATCAAAAATCATAGACTTAGCCATCTATCTATATCTTTAATCAATATCATTAACCCTTTGAGAGAGCCTTCTCAGGCTGAGGAGGCTAAGCCTTAGCTAAAAGATTGGTTTGAAATAGTTACACTGCGATAGTCTGATCAACAGCCTATCAAGGTCCTATTTTGGTGATAACAAAACCCATGGAAACACCTCTAACGAACAACTAGAGGAAAGAGGATGCCACTTCAGCTGAAGTGGATGCTACCATTTATCAACTGCTAGTGGGTCCACTCATGTATCTTGTGAACACATGACTAGATATGTGTTGTGCATTCAACGAGCTAAGACATGCTATGGTTAGGTCAACCAAACTATTTTGGAAGGCAGCTAGGCATGTTTTATGGTACCTCATAGGCACTACCCAGTTTGGGCTATGGTATAGACGAGCAGAGGGAGTGAAGTTGTGTGGCCTCACAGATTCAGGTTGGGCACGAAGTCCATTGGAACGAAAGAGTACATCAAGTGTAATTTTTAGTGTTGGGTTTGTAGTTGCTTCTTTGTATGACAGGAAGCAAATATCTGTGGTCCTCAGCTAGACAGAAGCATAATACGTGGCTGCAAGTCAAGAAACATGTGAGGCGATATGCATGAGAAAGATACTTGTTGGACTATTTGGTCAGATGATGGAGACAATTGTGATAATCAGAGTTGCATCAATCTCTATGAGAATCTTATATTTCATGATCAATCCAAGCATATAGATATCCAATATCAACATTTACGAGACTGTTTCTAGAGGCAGATGATGTTGCTACACTCCATTCTGATAGAGAAGTAGGATGTTGACATTTTGACAAAATCTTTGTCAAGAGGGAAGCTCGAATTCCTTAGGTGCAGGATAGGGGTGGTTGGTAATCCCTTTCTTGCAGAGAGGGAGTCTTAAAAAATGTAGCAAGAAATTCTCAATTTGATTTTTGCTTGATTAAATTGAGAAAAAAATGAATTTCCATGTCAACAGATAGCTTGGATGTAGTTAACTTGTGTGACATGGCTTGTGTCACCTAGTTTACACAGTAAATTCGAGTTGGAGGAGTTATAGTTCAGTTAGGCATGTATGATTGATAATTTGTAGCAATAAAAGTCAGTTATCTCAAGTTACTTTCAATTAAACTAGCTCCAACTGCTTGAGGAACTAGTAGAAGGCCAATTGTGTAGTGGGACTTCAGTCAAACTCAGTGATCATCCAGTTAACTAATCAATCAACCCAAAATAGCTAATGCATGGAAAATATGAGTTCCCCAGCTGTGGTGGAGATTCCAAGGCAGTGTAACATCAACTGTAGACTAGCCTTGAGTGTACAGGTGTTTCATACAGTCAGATGATCAACCTTGGCAATTTCGCAATCCATTTTGGAAAAATTCCTAAATAATAGGCCTAATTTCTCAAGGAATTGCGCAAGGAAATATGGGCTCAAGCGGAGGTATAAATTTACTAAGTCTGGCTTAGAGCTTCTCAATGAGAAGAAAGATAGGTTATTCACTTGTAGGTTGTGCTCAGTTGAGAAAATAAATTGCAATACATTTCTATTGATCATATTAGTGCAAACAGACATTGGTGTTTTTAGCATATTGTTTTCCTTAGGAAAAATTTTGTGTTCATGTGTGTTATTTCTTATTGCATGTATGAAATTTTGGATCTAAATTGTGAATTAACTTCCAGAGAGCAGTAGAGTAGGCTTGTGTCTTATGATTTTGATTAAAACTTCATGAGTAGTTGCAAATCTACACCATAATTTCTACAAGGATGGTGGAGGAAAATTACAGAATATTCCTTAGTAGACAATATGCCTACTTCAAAATATCTATGACAACTTTTGCGAGAAGAAGACGTTGAGGATAAAAGATTGGATTTTTGAAGAATTAGTCACAAAATTCACAAGGGTGGTAATTTTGGTTGCAGGTGTGGAGGTAGATGGATTAAATGTAATTTTGGTTGCATGTGTGTAGGTAGACAAGTCACAGTTACTCCTTTTATTTTTTTGATGATGTTTTACTATTTGGTAGATTGACCTCTTTTGATTGGTCTTTGGACTCCTTATGAATAATATTAAATCTCATATGATTTATTCTTACCCAGATGATATATTGGTATTGGAGATTTATCATATTTTTGATGTTATCTCCACTGCATTGGATGCAAATTTTAAATATGTTAGATTTATGATCCAACCTAATTATTATGGAATTAAGAATTGGAGATGAATTATAGAGAAAATCCATCATGGGCACAGAAGAGGCTCTCCCTAGGAAGCAAGCTGACTCAAGTTCGAGCAGTCCTTCAGAGCATCTCTGTATATTGGCTTCATATTTTCACCTTGCCTAAGAGTATCAGTAAATGTATCTTTCTGGCTTCATCTTTGTATGGGACAATTTGTGTCGTAAAGGATAGAGTAGGCCTGGTTGTTGTTTACTCTGTATGGAGGCGATGGATGACAAGAATCATCTATTTCTTTGATTCTCCAAAGTAAAATCAATTTGGAATGGTGTATTTAAGATGTTCCATTTACAAGCAGATTAGAACTACTCTTTTGTGGTTTATTGTATTTGGCACTAGATTATTGAATATAAAACATTTGGACCACTTCCAATATACATTGGGGGTTCGACCCAAAGGATGCATTACTATCCCAAGCACCTCTGTTGTGATACATCCACCTCCGTCCTTGCCAAAAAAGCTAAAGGCCTCCCTGAACTTAGACATAACCTCCATCTCATATTCCTTTAGTAGATAAAACCCTTCTCTTATTTTATGACCATGCCAATCTACCATCCATCACATATTCTCTCATGAGCTCTGTGTAAAGAACCATTTCATTCAAGGATGGGGATTTTGATGCCTACTCTAACCATATTTGTTAGATACCTTCCCCCTTTTCTTGCTTATGGTTTCTTGAGTTGGCCTCCTCTAAATATTCCCTACTCTCCTTAAATTATTTCAAAGGTACCCTTTGGCTACTAACCCCATTTTACCAGAGATCCTTGACATGTCCCTTGAAACTTTGATTCAGCCCCATGAACTATTTTATGCCAGTGAGTCGAAAGCTTTAGATTTCTTTTCCACATATTCATTCATGACCAAACACTATACCACTAGTTCTAAGAATCTTGTGGTTACTATCACCACAATAAATGTATATTGTATTTTAGAGGAGATAAGAATTGTATATTGCCCTTTGGGACACTCCAAAAATATTTTGATGCACCCTATTTGTCTAACACTCTAGTATACCTTATGACCTTAATTCCCATTCCATGTTCATCCATGTGGATGTACTTTATGATGTTCTAGGACAACCTAATGTCCTTGTCAACTGCCTCTCATCTTCATTGTCATGTTTTCTAGGACTTGTGTATCCAACAAGAAATTTGGGAGATGAATGACATCAAGGTAGAAAGTCAAGGGGTTTTGAAGTCATTTATTTAGGGTTCCCACTAGCATAGTCCCACCATATGATTCACTCAATCCCTAAATTTGGGTTTAGTGCTATTTCAATTAATTATTAGATGATCATGGTGGGCCATAATTCCAGGTTAAATGTTATAAATCTTCATAGGATATTATTGGATATACTTTAGGAGACACCTCTTTGGCTAAAGTGTCAACGAAGGATTTTGACTTCAATATCAAACCATCAACCATATCCTCAACATTTTTCCCATCAACCATATCCTCAACATATCGAACCAACAATCAAGAAGACAACTGAGGTGAAGCATGGGAATCCTCTCTTGCCTACGTTGTTTAGGATATATATCAATCTATGAATGCCTCTACACTCCACCAATTGTGCATCAGTAAAAATTATGTTTTCCCCATTGTCCACCAAGATGGATACACATTGTCCCCACATTGTGCCTCTGATTGCCAAAATTGTAAAATTGGGATTTTCCATGTCAAAATTCTAATTCAAGACTGACCATGAATTGAAGGCCATTGACACAATATTAGGACATAAAAATTGAATAATTGACACAATACCAAATACAATACATACATTGAGTTTTGTCTCACAAGGTATCTAGATGCTAATTGAGCAAGTTCACACAAATTGAGAAAGGCAATGTCATGATACATTGTTCACTTTGTAATCAAGAACATTATCTTAAATAAGGGAGAAGAAACATTTATTTTCTTTCTCATATACAAAGGAAAAATTATGAATCAATGTCAAATGCCTTTTGTGAAGCAATGCTATTGTAAAGGGTGTTAGAAAGCTTGCATTGTAGGCAAGGCCCTCACACCATACTAGATTGTGTTAACCAAAGCATGTTAGCCATGTCCAATGATCTCAAATTTCATAAGCATGTTCAATGAGTGACTATAAATGAGGGGTGTCAGAGTGGCTAATAATCATAGCTTATAGTGGATGATTGTCATCGTACATAACATCTGTGGTCCAAGTCATTTGTTTGGTGCCCAATATTGGTGAATCATTATATTACATCATGGTAGCATATCTTGCCTTTTTGAAAGCAAAAATATATTGAAAAAAAATTAAGTTATGTCTCATGAAAATGTTCAATATTGTTGTGTTGTGAGTGGTTTTCATATTATATGTACCATATATCTATAATCACTTATTTCAAGCCTACCTTAAGAAATAAACGAAGAGGTGCAGGGCCTTTTCATGATAAGGACTCCCACCAACTCCTCTCCTCGTAGCAATCTTTCAAACGTTAGCCCATAAATCAAACACATGCCCCTATTTCTCTAGTTTGGAAACCTTTGATAGATATGACAGTGAACTCCTCCCAACCACTTCTTTAACCATCTATTGAATGCCTTTGATTGGTATGTGTAAATGATTTTGATTGATTCCTGGAGAGATGTGAAATCTAATTTTGCATTGACATAATACAAACACCAAACGTATCCCATAATAGCCAAAATTTCAGCCTTACAACTCTCTCATCCAATATTAAATACATCACTAATTAGTCAAGGGGTAATCTCCTTAACAATATATTAAATATTAGAAGTATTCATATAAATTGAAAAAATAAGAGTATTATTTAATATTAAGTTATAATGCAGGTAGCTACCAAGTTGACATATGAGACCCCATTGTTTGTGAGACAAGGGATGCCCTCCATTCAATGCTTTAACTATTGAATCTATGGATGTGTACATACCTTAATTTCTGTTGGATCGAATCCTATGACCTTTAAAGAGGAAACACTTTAACACAAATCGAACATGTAAATACAAACTTAATTTGTATATGTATCAAAGTTACTTTGAGAGTTGCATGGAATGCTTAATTTTGTATAGAAGCAAGGGAAAACTTGAAGGGTTGATCACAACAAACATGTACGGTCAATTATGATTATCATAGGTATATTAGTTTGGTTTTCCCAATCTAGAACTTGCACACTTTGTTACTACTGTTAAATGCATGTCATGATGGTTTACTAGTGTAACATCATGCACATTTAGTTGTGTCTATTAAAGGCAAGTTAGTTCAATGACAAAACCAATGGTTTGTCAACTTGGTCAGCTTAGTGAGCTATGTGTTAATCATCTCAATGAACAACATATAAGGTCAATTAGCTTAGCCATTGACATGCACATTCCATTGTCATTATTAGTGACATGTTAGGTTGGATATTAATATGTATTTTTGATTAACATTATCTAGGAGGTTAACCAAATCAACATGCATGTTTCACTACAATTGTGGGAGATATGTTAGATAGGTCAACCCCATCAACAACATTTATGTTTAATTGCACATGTTAGAGGCATGACACAATGGTCAATTGATTAGTAACATGTACAGTTTGGTTATCACTATTAAAGTTGTGTTAGGTTGGTTAGCTTGTTCAAGGACTTGTATGTTTGGTTACAATTATTAAATCCTCACTTGATTGTTTAATGCAGTAAATGGAGTGTAAGTCTAGTTACCATTGCCGAAGGCATGTTTTGTTGGTTAAATGAGTTAACATCATATACATTCAACTATGATTGTTAGATCCATCCAAGGCTATTAAACCCATTTAAAGTAGTGCACAACATCGATGGGAGCTTGCTTATTGCATTTTGTGTGAGTATAGTGTGTTATTTTTTATTGTAAGTCGAAGACTTTTCATTAATCAAAAAGAATGTACAAGGGCGTCAAAATGCATGGCTTATAATTATTTATATATTTAATGTAATATGCCTTTCATTAAGAAGAGGAAACAGACTTTGGGGTATAGGGGAAATGGCGTTGTCTAGGGGAAACGTTGATCTCATCTATCTCATCTTCACTCTCCCTTCCCTATCATTAGCATCCCTCTCCTTTTTTTCTTTATCCACCAACACCAATAATAGAATTTTTGTGGAGAAGTAGCATTGGATGACTCAGGACAAGGGTTAGAGCTCATATGTTTATCTTTGGTTTCTCCTTGGGGTTTCTGAGCGTATCTTGCTTTAAATTCTTATTAAACGTCCCAACAATATCCTTTCCCATCTCTTGTTCATGAAAGTTCACCTTGCGAGCACAATATTCATCCTAAATTTCCTTTGAAGATTCATGTAGCCATTTTGCACTGAGGCCTATTCTTGGGGGGAAGATTGGGAGGATCTACATTTGTCAACAAACCTTTTTATTGTTGTCCCATGCCGCCCCAAACTTTATAGCCCATGTTGGTAGCCAAGATATACCTTCTTCCATATGTAAACTATTTATCAGATTGATAAAAAGAGAAGATTGAGCTCTTCCATGAGCTTTTCTTTGAAGATGAGAATGACAATGAAATGTTCATTTTTAACTGTACACCTAAACAAGCTTAGAGACCCTTCCACCTCACTGGCTTAAAATCTGGACTCAAACCATGGCAGAATGTGACATTTTGAAGCGTGTCACTCTAGTCCCTTTGACAAGGAGTGACATGACAGCTTTTGTGAAATAGCAACAAGAGACTGTCGCCTCTTGCCCCTTTGAAAGTGGTGTAACTTTTTAGAAAAAGGGTAAATGTATAAAAACATCATGGAAAAAGGTTTCCAAAAATTTAAGAATGATTCCATTTTATTGAATCACTACTACAAGAGACTATCGCCTCTTCCCCCTTTGAAAAATGTGAAACTATCTAGAAAAAAAATATATCTGAAAACATCGTGAAAAAAAGTTTCCAAAGCATTTAAAAATGATCCCATTCCATTGAATCACTACTACATGAATTCATCTTAAAATTTCATTTTATTTATTAAAATCATAATCAAAATTCCCCATGGAAGACATTGAGAGGCATTAGAAGATACATATATTTTTTTCATAAGAGCTTGTTAAAACATACCATGGCAATTTAATAACTTTATTTAAGACATTTTGTCTCCCACGTACCAGTCACCAAATAAAATTTCGAGGTGGGCGATGCCATTTTTATTCAAACCCTCAAGGAGCACTCTTGAGGAGCTTTCAAGAATGGAAGAAGAACAATGGGTGATGCAATTTTGTTGATACCCTGGATTTTTTAATTTTGGAGAAGGTTTCAACAATTTTGTTCAAACCATGAATTTTTGAATTTTGGAGGAGTTTTCAGCAATGGAGACCAGCGTTTTGCTACGAGCATCCTATTTTTCCCTTCCAGTTTGATAGAGGCAGGGGATTGTTGGGGTTTTGTGTAGGGAACGGGACACCTAACTAGAACTTGTGCAGCTTCTTGATTTCACTATGAAACCCCAGACCCACATAAGGTTCAAACAGGGCTTTTACTTTCCACCGTCACCCAAAAAATGTCCCTCTCTCTCTATAAGTTGTCGCCTTCTCCTCCAAGGCAGTGAAATAGGTTGATATACCTATTCCCGAAATTCTCGACTCGAGTAACTGATGAAAAAGCTTTGGTTGTTGGACATCCCCTTCGAAATCATACATTTTCCCTAGCACAGGCAACAAAAACCCCTCTGAG
Organism: Pinus taeda; assembly: GCA_000404065.3. Lineage (NCBI taxonomy): Eukaryota > Viridiplantae > Streptophyta > Pinopsida > Pinales > Pinaceae > Pinus > Pinus taeda. Next base: position 10,158 of record APFE030932208.1, on the reverse strand, counting down.
GTTGCTATAGCAAAGGCCGTTGATAAATCTGGGGAAGAGGGAAAAAAAATAAATGGAGCCCATTGACTTGCCAAGCCTTGGGAAAGAACTTTCGACTATATCCATTTCTTGCAGCGGTAAGTCTCTATCTAACTCCAGTTCTATTATCGAATATTTGTCTTTGGAAGATTTGATGGTTATTGAAACCAGAGTAAATTAAAGGAAAGGAAAAACCATAGTAAATTAAATTCAGTTTGAATCCATCATATAAAATAGACTTCTTTGACTAAGACTGATTCTATCCTAGCTTTAACTGATGGAATGCAAACTTGGCAGCTATGAAAAATAATGTGTAGCATGCACTAAGCATGGGTACTAGAAATTACTAATTAGAGTATATAAAGGTTTTTTAAACCCAAGATGTAAAAATCATATAAAAAGTGATGGCTCTAGGCTGAACCCACGTGTGTGTGCTGATTGCCTCAATGAGTTGATATGAGAAGAAATGTTGAGATGCATTTAGCTTAGACACCAATAAAAGTTATACCTATTTAAATGAGATTTTAGAACATTGTGTTTCTGATTTCAAGATCCTATAAATGATCTTTATTTGTCATGAACCCCCTTTCCTTTGATACCAGAATCTTAGAGAAGCACAAAGGTTGATCCTTTACCTTCAATAAGCATCTACCCAATGGAAAACCATGAACACTATTTTTCAAACCCTCTTGATTGATGTCCAAGGGCCGAGGATACTTCACCTTTTGTAGCCTTTTATACTTCTTTGTGAGATAGACAGAGCCCTAATACAAGGCCAAATGCATGTCAGTGAGCTCAAGAATAATATTATATATATGATATTAGATGCTAGGAACTTTATAGCTTCAGATATGATTTTATATAAACCTACAACAGAGAAGGAATTCCGAGTGAGACATTATCTCCAAACCAAATTCAATTCAAGGGTGATTTCATAATAGAATATTTGACCCTAAAGCAACCAAAGCTTCTTGGCTGCAGTCATGACAAAAGGCCATAGATATAGATCATTTGACCAACAATTTGACAGAGAGCTCTATCCTAGAGATGATTGATTGATGAGGCCTTCATCTCATTTCCTTTCTAGGATCTGCAACCTAGAATTTTGTGGTAGGAGTTTCAGTGCTTCACGATGACTGATCTTTGAAGAGGAAGGAGGTCAGTGTTGTTAGAAAAATTCTTGTGATTTCTTTCTTCCTTGCTTGGGCTTGCCCTAACCTTAGCTCTGATACCTTGCCCTCACCTTAACTTTGATACCATTCTGGAGGGGCAAGCTAAACATGACAACAATAGAGGTAAGAAGTTGTAGATCCCTGTGTTGTCTGTCTTTTAGCTTCTAGAACATCATATGTTGTATTTCCAATTTCTGCTAAATTTAAAATTGACATACTAATCTGAGAAGAGGGTTTGCAATGCTAATAAGCTCTTCTGTAGTCCATGTTGGCACACACGGGTCTTGTTAAAGGACCAACTATTTCTTATGCAAAATTCGAAGCAAACGACAACATACAACATGTTTTCTGAGAATCAAAACAACTTCTAGAAGTGCTATGACATTAATCCAACACTATGTTTATAAACCGGTTCATACTAATGGACACAGGATGTGTAAAATGTATTCTTTAACAAAATTTTTCTTTGTCGGCTGGTTTAAAGCTTACAGCCTCACTTATTTCTTGAAGAAAGGGTACTTGCTTCCCTTTCACTTCATAGGTATGTGAAAACCCAGTTTTGTAAGCACCCATAACCATGAATATTATACCAACTCCCTATGGTTAGTGCATCAATAATGTAAGTGTAACACTCATCCATGTGGCACTCATAAGGCATTTAGGTAAGGTTTTACTAACACTGGCATCCCAGACCATTAAGATCTACCCATGGCCTCAAATGATGTATTTCCTTTACTCAATAGAACACTCATCATTTCTCTCCCCTAATCATCAAATTTTTTCTCTTCATTCTGAATGAGAAATCAATCAACAAGTCACCATTTTAAATGTTAGATCACAATATGTTTAGCTTCTCTCTTGCGCTTACACTCTAGTATTCTCGCAGCTTCAGAATCACGAATCTTAAACACAATCTCATGATGTGCATTTAGGGAGGCATAATTCACCCTTGCTTTGCATCAAATTACCCCCCCAGCATTCCCTTTACCTTTACATGCCTCAGTGCAAGGCATGCCAAGTCGGTACCTGCTCAGCTAAATTAGTAAGTTGAGGAGCGTCATATATACCCAACGTTGCCTGCTTTTTCTTGCTCTTCCTATGTTGTAGTGTATGAACAGTCAGCCAGACTGGTGAGGATCCCCATTAATAATAACATCTATGTTGGCATCTGAATCAGAATGACGTGTTTCCCTTAATTATATGTTTTGGTTTTTTAACCCAAAAAGGCTAATAGAGATAGAGACCCTCAAATCTGTCCACTTCCGACCCCTATACCCATTTTCATCTAAGTTTTTACCATGTCAGTGTCCCTTTCTTTCTCAAAACTGCATGAAATCAGTTGACCTATCCATTTTGTAATGCCATTGGTAAACTTTTCTATCAAATGCTCTAAAGTATATATGAGATCTAAGGGTTTTTTTGGTCATTGCTAACTTCATATATTTCTGCTAACCATGATATGGGTTTGATGTAGATGATTATGATTGTGTAAGGGTTGCATTGCTCGATATTTGTTTAGGAGGAGGAGAAGGAGAAAAGTGGTGTTAGGGTTGAGAGCTAAAGATGCCTGTGAAAAGAGAGGAGGTGTGTGGAATTTAGGGTGGTAGGGCTACCAGCGTGGTAGAAATGGAGGATGGGGAGGTCGGGGTTTTCATCATCAAATAGCTATGCTGGGCTTCCTTTTTATCTTTGTGGTCATGCTATTGGTTTTTTTGGCAGCTAGGTTTCATCACTCTGCATCTACATCTACAACTGGTAAGCTTCTTCCTTCCCTCGTTCCTCGCTGGTAAGCTTCTTCCTACCCTCCTCCCTTGTCAGGTTTCTTCTGTCTCTTTTTTTGTGGTGGGTCGGTGTTTAATTTATCTTTATTGGCAAGCATGCCTTTTCTTAATCTGGAAGTATTACAATGAAGTGTAGACTTCTTACAACATTCAAGTAAGATCTCCATTACAATGAAGTGTAGATGTCTTATACTATTTTAGAAAGATCCCTTTCATTGAGAACCCATTGAACAATGTATTTATGTGATTTGAGCCTTGGCGGGGAATTATCATCACTCCCATTTAACCATTGAACCAAGACCCCATGGACCTGCTTCGAAATTTGATTTGCCTTCACCACCCCAGTTAACCATTGAACCAAAACTCCATGGACCTACGTTGGAATTTGATTTTCCTTTTAACCTTTTCGTAGGATCTGAAGGTGTGAATGTTATCAAACTTACTTTTCTCGCTTATTGTCAAAAGTTTAGCACCTCTAACATTTTTCCAGACATTTTGTGAGTTTTCTTTATAGGTTTCCTTTCACTTGATCTGTGTGAAGCTATGAACTCCATCTCTGCATTAACATGGTACAATACCTACCAGGAGAAAGATTGAAAGTTTATACCTCTCTCATGCAACAGCAAAGGTTTTACCAACTACCCCTAGGGTAATTTCCCTTGCCAAAGATAATGAAACCATTCATCCCAATAGCAAGAAATAACAATGATCTTTCCATTTTTTAATAAAGGGAAATGCATATGACTGGTAAATTCGCTAGGCAACTGCTCGGTGAATTCACTGGGCACTCCTCATTCTGAGTAGGATGGTACTAAGTGTGCGTTGGGTTCTGCATAAGCTGGATGGGTACTATAAAAATATATTTGTTAAGAGTTCAGTTCAACATCTTACTCATGGGAATTGAACCTTGTGGGAATTTAATCTAGGTGGGAAGGGTAACAATCATTCTTCCCCTCCACTCATTATCCAATCCAGACCCACTTTCCATCCATAAAGCTAAATCCACTTCTCATCAGTCAAGCTAAAGCCAGTTCTAATCCACCCAACCTAGACCCAATTCACAATGACAATCTTGTTCACTAGCTACTTTCTTCTATACATATGATTTTCACACTGGTCCAACAATGTTCAGAGCACATTGGCAAAAACAAACGATAGATATTATGCACACCATTTTATTATTGATGTGTAATGGAATCTCGATCTTAGCATATGCATGATAGCAAAGCAACCCCCTTTTTAGCGTTTCAGTATTTTTATAGACATTCTTTTCCATCAAGTATTTCTACCTGACCTTTTATGCATTTTTATCATTTAAAACAGCAGACCACAACTTCTCAGGAGATGAATCTGTTAGAATGGTATTCTCTTTCCATATCTTGAAAACCAATTCTACTTTTCTATGGCCATTTTGTTCTTTTTCAGGATCTAGGCAATGCACTTGCACTTACGTTAGTCTAATCCTAGAAAATAAATAATGTCCCTAAACTTAAATTTAATTGACCCGAGTGGATTGAAATAGAGAGGAATTATTGATGATACTGGAGCTCTATCATATGTTTAAAATCACTCTTATCTATTCATCTGTGGGGTTCACAGGAACGGGCAGATGACTAGAGAAAGCAGAGTTTAATAGAGAGCATTGACTCTCTCTTTCCAAAGGAGGCAAGTATAAGAAACCTGCTGCATTTGGATATATTAAATTTGATTTCTCCCCTATTGAGCAGAGAATTGAAAATAAATTTTATTTACTGGGTAGGTGATTGATGTCATAACAGCTATCACAGAGGACTCGGGAACTCTAAACTTAAATATTGTTGGACAAAATGACTTATCTTCCCCATCGGTATTAGAAAAGCCCTCTAAAGTAAACCAAAGGGATATTACTAACTTTGAGGTATGATTGGTGAAGATTTTGGTTATTTTCTCTATTAAACATTTAAGGAAACCTATGTGATGATGATCTATGTAGTTGAGTAGGGTTGTATTAAGCAGGAAGTGAAAAATGACATTGGGAGGGGTGCTTCTCTATTTCTAACAGTGTACATCAAGCAGAGGCAAACAAATTCTAGAGACAGCTCAGAAAACTTACATTCACAACAAGATGGTGTGATCTTCAATGAAGAAGGCAAGGAAAAATATGAGGGGGGTAAAATGAATGACAAGGTGCATAAAAAAAATTCCAATGATGAAGAACTTCTTACGAGGTTTCAAGAGGATGACACATGAAGTGAACATTGAGACGTCAAAGAGAATGTTCTTGATGGTAAGTTTTGATTTTCCCTGGTTAACCGATCTATGATGTTGGTAGCCTACTGTAAGGTAATGTCTAGTCAAACTCCCAAGACGATGGTTGTTGTAATGAGACCATTTGCAGCTTGAAGAAAGTCCAACAAAAGTTTCGCGGAGGGTAAAATTCTTTGCTGCACTAGATCGCTACTTTTTGTTCTCATGGAAAAGGGAATTGTTATATTATTTTCCAAAATGCTTTTTGAATGTTACTTCTCCAATAGAAAAATTTTATAATTCTTAGATTTTAGCATAGTATGCTTTAATTTATAGTAGTTTAATGCTTACAACAATTGAGACAAAAGAGGAGGGATAAAAGGTCAACAGAGCTGATTCAACAGGATGAAGAAAAAGGAGTTGAGCTTGAAAACACAGTAATTAAATGTTCCAAGGAGGTAGATTCTATTGTCCTGGGAAAATACAGGATTTAGAGGCTAGAGAATGAGAACGAGAATTCTGACTCCACTGTTAGATTGATGCGAGACCAACTGATTATGGCTAGGGTGTATTCAAGCACTTCCCAGGCTAGGAATAATCTTGATTTATACAATGAATTGATGCTTCATATTAAACAATGTTAGCGTACATTGGGTGAGGCTAATGCAGATTATGATCTACCTAAAACATAATATTTTTCACATTGGCTACTTCTAAATCAAGAGTAGTAAGTGCCTCCATTTGCATTTGATGTTCATCTCTTTTGTTTCTTTTAAAGTTGTAGTTTGTGTGTCAATCTTTCTGCTTTTCATTCTGTTTTTCATGGATGATAATTGATATGAATGTTTCAGTGCACCTGAGAAGATCAAAGATATGGGTCATGTCCTATCTAAGGCTAGTGAACAATTTTATGACTATGGGATAGTAGCAAAAAAGTTGCGAGCCATGCTTTAGTCTGTAGACGAGCAAGTAAGGACCCTGAAAAAGCAAAGTACATTTTTAAGTCAGCTCGTAGCAAATACTATTCCCAAGGGCCTGCACTGTCTATCCATGTGATTGACCATGTATTATTACTTGCTTGCCCTTGAAAAGTGAAATTTCCTAAAAAGGACAAGTTGGAGGATCAAACTCTTTATCACTATGCATTATTTTCTGACAATGTATTGGCTGCACCTGTGGTTGTGAATTCAACTGTCATGAATGCTAAGGTGAAGTGTTATTAATTTAAAATACTCTAAAGTTTGGAAGTCCAACAATTTTTCTACATTTTACATTTAATATTTGGATCTTATTGTAGGTGATGTACTTGTGTTTGCAGGAATCTCAAAAACATGTATTTCATCTTGTCACAGACAAGTTAAATTTTGGGGCCACGAAAATGTGGTTTTTACTTAATCCCGCAAGGAAAGCTGCGATACATGTAGAAAATGTTGATGATTTTAAATGGCTCAATTCCTCCTATTTCCCTGTGCTTCGCCAACTTGAATCCGCAGCTATGAAAGAGTATTATTTCAACGTAGATCACTCGGCTACACTCTCAGCACATTCCTCCAATTTGAAATATATAAATCCAAAATATTTATCCATGCTAAATCATCTTTGTTTCTATCTTTCACAAGTTTATCTGAAACTAGACAAGATCCTTTTCTGGGATGATGATATTTTGGTGCAGAAAGATTAGACACCCTTGTGGTTAGTAGATCTTCATGGAAAGGTTAATGGTTAAGTGGAAACTTGTGGAGAAAGCTTTTGCTGGTTTGACAAATACCTTAATTTTTCGAATCCGTACATAGCCAGGCACTTTGATTCTAATGCTTGTGGTTGGGCATATGGGATGAATGTATTTGATCTCAAAGAATGGAAGAAACAAGATATAACTAGAATATATCACAAGTGGCAGAACATGTTAAGTGTGTAGTGTGTTTTATCTATGTTATTTCCTATGATGCTTACTTTAAAGTATTTGAAGTAAATATGAAGTAATTAACTAGAAAACTTAATGGGTTTTTCTTTGTTCAATTTCTAAGTTTTTCTTTCATTGTATGTCAGAATGAGGATAGAGTGTCGTGGAAGCTTGGAACACTACCCCCTCGATTTTCACATTGGATGCTTCTAAATCAAGAGTAGTAAGTGCTTCCATTAGCATTTGGTGTTCATATCCTTTGTTTCTTTTAAAGTTGCAGTCTCTCTGTCAATTTTTCTGCTTTTCATTCCCTTTTTCATGACCGGTAATTGACATGAATGTTTCATTGCAATTGAGAAGATCAAGGCTATGGGTCATCTCATATCCAAGGCTAGAGAAAAATTTTATGGTTGTGAAAAAGTAACAAAGAAGTTGCAAGCCATGCTTCAGTCTGTAGACGAGCAAGTAGGGACGTTGGAAAAACAAAGTAAATTTTTAAGTTAGGTGGCAACAAAGTCTCTTCCCAAGGGCCTACACTGTCTGCCCATGCTATTGACCATAGATTTTTACTTTCTTCCTCTTGAAAAGTGATAATTTCCTAAAAGGGACAAGTTGGAGGATCCGACTATTTATCACTATGCATTATTTTCTGACAATGTATTGGTTGCATCTATGGTTGTGAATTCAGCTGTCATGAATGCTAAGGTGAAGTGTTATTAATTTAAATTACTCTAAAGTTTGGAAGTCCAATAGTTTTACTGCATTTTACATTTAATATTTGGATCTCATTGTAGGTGATTTACATGTGTTTGCAGGAATCTGAGAAACATGTATTTCATCCCATCACAAACAAGTTTAATTTTGGGGACATGAAAATTTGGTTTTTACTTAATCCCCCAGGGAAAGCTGCGATACATGTAGGAAACATAGATGATTTTAAATGGCTCAATTCCTCCTATTGCCCTGTGCTTCACCAACTTGAATCCGCAGCTATGAAAGAGTATTATTTCAACGCAAATCACTCGACTACACTCTTAGCACGTTCCTCCAATTTGAAATATATAAATCCAAAATATTTATCCATGCTAAATCATCTTCATTTCTATCTTCCACAAGTTTATCCAAAAATGGACAAGATCCTTTTCTTGGATGATGATATTGTGGTGCAAAAATATTTGACGCCCTTGTGGTCAGTAGATCTTCATGGAAAGGCTAATGGCTCAGTGGAAACTTGTGGAGAAAGCTTTCGCTGGTTTGAAAAATACCTTAATTTTTCCAATCCGCACATAGGCAGGCACTTTGATCCTAATGC
>APFE030932206.1:56900-74593 GCA_000404065.3 Pinus taeda | reverse complement strand
GACTACTAGCTTGATTTTTCATTATGTTCCTTTCAATGTTACAATACATATTTATACATACCGAAGCATCCAATACCATGGACCGAAAAACCATCACATCCAATACCATGGACCAAAAATCCATCGATCCAATACCATGGACCGAAAACGACCGTGTCCAAAAAACATGTGCAAAAATCATGCACAAAACCATAGGTGGGTCCGTCCAACCTAACATAGGGTCCAAAACCAAAATTTTCTGGGGCGCTGCCCCGGACCCCATAAAGTGGGGTTACGGGTACCCCTCAAACTCCCTGTTAACTATGTGGAAATAATATAAGACAACCCAACACTAAATGCCAAAGCCAGTGCCTTCGACCCCTTTGACATGCCGGCCCAAGATGGCTTCGCCAAAGTTCCTAGCCGCAAACGAGTGCACAAAAAACCTTCTACCAGGAAAAAACCCCAGCAAGATCCTGCTTCTTTCCCTTCTACGAGCAATAGATTTGAAATTCTTGCTAAAGCCTCAGAAGAGCAACCCTTTAACTCAAAGCCCAGCTCCATGCCCATCTCCTCCTTTGCACTCCCTCCTCCCTCTGGTTCTTCCCCCACATCACATTCCTCCATGGGTGATAAGGCAATCCCTAAGGAGAGCCAAAAGGGGCTTGATGGGAAATTAAATGATATGGAAGTTGACGACACTCCAAACCAACTCCTGAGCTTAGATATAACTACAACATAAAATAGTCAGGTGCAATAGATGTATGAAGATCTAGAAAGTATTGATATCGAAGGACTATACATTCTTGAGCTTGAACTAGCATGCAAAAAGAAGGACTATGATAAAATCCTAGAGTTTCAACTCAACAAACTAGAAGTTGTCATTTCGAGGGCTTATCAGCAGAAACAGCTAGGCATCTATCCAGGTAGTTATTAGGATGGTGGCCTCCCCCCAAAAGATTCCAAAAAGAGGGGGAGAAGAACGGATCTCCAACGAAAAATTGTAGTAGGGAAAATTCTGGTGGACTTAGGCAGGTATGCAAAATTGACAAAGTACTACAAACCCTCTATCAGTAGTGAATCATGAAGCTTACTTCAAGGAATTTAAGGGGGCTCAATAGCCCAAGAAAATTAAGAATAATAAAAAACATGATAAATATGGAGAAGCCGCAAATATGTTTTCTTCAAGAAACAAAGTGTAATAGCAGCACTCTAGGAAGCATCCTTTCTAGAGCTTGGCCAGGCTGTCAATCGGTTGCAGTGGATGCCTCGGGCGCATCGGGCGGGCTAGCCATTGCTTGGAATACGCAAGTGCTAACTCTCTCCAACTTTCATGCATCTCACCACATTATTCAGGCCACCTTTCACATTATAGGCACTAACATCCATGGACACCTTACCAATGTTTACTTCCTGCAGGAAGCAGGGAACAAAATAGCTTTACTTAATACTATAGAAGCTCTGAACCTTAACAGAATGCATCCTCTTTGGATCATTGGAGGGGACTTCAACATGATCACTAAGCTGGAGGAAAAGCAAGGGGGGGAGAATCAGGATGGAACAGGAAAATGGCCTCTTCAAAGATTTTATCCAAAACAATTCGCTAATTGACCTGCAATTTTGTAATGGCATGCATACATGGAGCAACCGCAGAGCGGGGAAGCATCAAATCGCTTCCAAACTAAACAGATTCCTCATATCTGATAACTCGGTTCATTTGGGGGAGGACATAGCGGCAGCAATTCTCCCTCATTCCAGCTCTGATCACTGGCCTATCTCCCTGCAGTGGCAAAGACCAGGCAACGCCACCAAACGCCCCTTCCGCTTCGAAGAGTTCTGGCTCACCCACCCCTCACTCAAGGACTTCACCAGATTTACATGGAACACCTTCCTACCACCAGAGGGATCCAAAATGTTTCAGTTCCAACAGAAACTCAAGCATCTAAAATCCCAATTAAAGCGCTGGAATCAAGAGACATTTGGAAATATCTTTAAGGCGCAGCAAGATCTAAACAAGGAAATGGCAGATCTCCAGCAACAAATAATTACAGGGGGACACACTAAAAGGACCTTGGAATAGGAGTAGCGTATTCACAATCAACTGGAGGAGAGGAGAAAGCAGGAGGAGATATTATGGAAGAAGAAATCCAGGATTAGATGGCTGAAAGAGGGAGAAAAGAACAATAAATTCTTCCACCGAACCACTGTTCAAAGAAGAATGCACAAAAATATCTCTTTTATACAGAAGCAAGGAGGGGTAAGAGTGGAAAAGCATGCTGAAATCGAGGAGGAGTTTCTAAGGCATTTCAGGCAAGTTCATCAAGAGCCCCTCACAAATAGACGACCTGCTATAGAAAAAATACCCAAAATGTGCCAAAACTTATCATTGAGGAACATAATGAGCTTCTTCTATGCCCTATCCTGTCCCAGGAGGTGGATGTAGCTATGAACCAACTCAAGGAGGGCAAAGCCCCTGGCCCAGATGGCTTCACTACCTTCTTCCACACCTTCTGGGAGCTGATAAAAGATGAGGTCTGGCAAGTGGTGGAGGAATCTAGAGCTCTTCATTGGCTGTTACCTTCTCTCAACCCAACTTTCATTGTGCTCATTCCAAAAGAGGAGAAATACAACACTCCGGATAAATTCTGCCCAATTGCTCTCTGCAGTGTTATTTACAAAGTGATCTCTAAAGTCATTGCCAATAGGTTAAAGCCACTTCTGCCCCTGCTCATCTCGCCTGAACAATCCGGCTATGTGGAAGGGAGACAGATCTTGGATGGCATTATCCTCATGCATGAAATCATACACTCCCTTAAGAACTCCAAACAGGCAGGTATGATACTTAAGCTTGATCTTTCAAAAGCCTTTGATAAGCTCAGTTGGACATACATTCAAAAAATTTTAAATGCTTTCGGATTCTCTCCTATGTGGGTTCATTGGATTATGAGTCTTATTTCCTCATCCTTCTTCTCCATTGTTGTGAACGACATCCCCTCCCGTCCCTTCAGTCCCTCTAAAGGAATTCGGCAGGGCGACCCTCTCTCCCCCTTCCTCTTTGTGTTAATGGCAGAAGGCCTGGGACGTCACATCAAATAGGCCCTCCTCACCCATCAGCTCAAAGGTCTCTCCATTCACCACTCCCCAGCTATAACTCATCAGTAGTTTGTTGATGACAACATGCGTTTTGGTTACCCGTCAGTCCAGGAAGCCTCCCTCTTTAAATCCCTACTCAATGACTTCTCTGAGGCTTCAGGAACCAGCATCAATAAATCCAAATTGCAGATCTTTTTCTTCCATACTCCCCCTATCGTGCAACATGCCATAGCTCGGATATTGGGTTTCCCCATAGACACTCTCCCTTCCAATTATATTGGAGCCCCCCTTATTGATTCGTCCATCAAGCACTCCTCCTGGCGCATCCTCATCGAGAAGCTTGAATCCCATCTCAACCTATGGATGCACAGAACGCTTAACATTGCAAGTCGTGTGGTCAGCATAAAAGCTATGCTACAGGCAATGCCACTTTATTTATTCTCTATCCTTACAGTGCATATGTGGGTAATTAAAAGAATAAGGTATCTACAACGTAACTTCCTTTTGGGAAATACAACCACAAACTGCAAATGGGCTCTGGTAAAATGGACCACAGCTTGTATGCCTAAAGAAAAGGGTGGCATTGGCTTGAGGGATCCCAATCACAACAATGCTATCATGTGCACCAAAATCTGGTGGCAATGGCTCTCTTCCCCTGAAAAGCCTTGGGCCGCCCTTTGGACTGCCAAATATGCCAATCATAGACCTTAGGAGGAGCTCATCAGATTCACTCCCAATGCAAAAGGTTCACTCATATGGAATGCTGCCAAGCAACACTTCCTGTTGATTTAGCAACATAGTTTTTGGGAAGTAAGAAACGGTAGAACAGCTCGATTCTAAACGGATGCCTGGAACCAATTGCCAAAGCTCAACAACATTCTTAACCCGCTTCCAAGCTACATCGAGGAGGAACAACAACAGGAAAAGATTTGGCAGCATTAGACTCAGGAGATAGTGCAAGGTTACAGACAATGGAAGCAAGGTGATAGGCTAATCAGGAATGCGAATCACCTTTTTATGAAGGATCTGGAAAGGGAGCTCTAAAAATGATGTATAAGACACTCTGAAGGTAGGGACATTCTACGATGGGGTTACAGGCCTAAAGGAACCTTTCCACCTCAGAGGCCTACAAAATTATATGCAAAGAACCTTTGCCACCCGATCCCATTTGGGGTAGAATATGGGATTCAGGCACCTGGCCCAAAGTCTCCCTTTTCCTCTGGTTGGTCAGGCATCAGAAAATTCTCACCTGGGATAAGCTAAGGCAAAGAAACTACCATGGCCCTTCTATCTGTGTCAATTGTAAATCCTAGGAGGAAACTCTCCAACACCTTCTGGACTCATGCACCTTAGCCAATCATTTGTGGGAGAAGGCAAGCTTCAAATGTCAAAGAAGATGCAGAGTGACCGACGATATCACCAATTCCTTATGTCATTGGCAAAAGAATCCCTACAAAAGTGAAATTCTCAACCATTTATGGAGGATGATTCCCAGGCTCCTCCTCTGGGGCATCTGGAAAGAAAGGAACAAGTGCTTATTTAAAGATCAAAGTTCTGCATTAGAAATCATCTGGAGCAAGTTATGTATGAATCTCAAAGAGACTCTGATGCTCCGCTCCTGGACTCAGGATGACCTTCCCTCTCTAGATAATGAGAAAGCCATCTAGGCTAACTAGAACATGCAACTCCCTCAAGAAACTCACAATAACGCCCCCTCAAAAAGCATCAACATAAAAAAGGATTCCTGGACAGCTCCTCAAAAGCACACCTTCAAGCTCAACTTTGATGGAGCTTCAAAGGGCAACCCTGGAAAAGCAGGTTTTGGCGGAATATTCAGAAATCACACAGGCTTGCCTCTACTGGTTTACTTTGGAAAGATAGGATGGGACACCAATAACTCAGCTGAGTTGGAGGGTCTATGGCAAGGTCTCCTCCTCTCATGGAAACACAACTTCCATCCCCTGGAGGTCGAAGGTGACTCCTTGATCCTTGTTAACATGGCCAAGCAACTCCTAAATGGATCTCATGCGAGGAAAATAGCCACTAGTTGGAGACTCGAGGCTAGATTGGAGGCCATAGAACAGGCGCTTCTCAATAACAGGGCCATCATCTTCAATCATATTAAAAGGGAAGGCAACAAGGTTGCTAAACTCCTGGCGAATGTGGGTGTGGAAAATGAGCCTACTCTAATCACAGGAACTCTAGACATAATATCGAAACATGATCACGAACATGAATCCAAACTTTTGGTCCAAAGAGATGCTGCCCCCCCGGATGCGGGTGTCTAAGGCCACTTTCATTGCGATGGGACTGGAGTGGGCTATGAAGTGTCGCCACCTTCCAGCCCTGTACAGTGGAGCCGGATCCATGTGGAGGGAGGGTCACAAGCATGTGGGTTTCACTTGGTTTAAAGGAATGTATGCTGGCGACATTAATACTCCATTCACCTCCACATGTGCTATCTTATTTTGGCTCTCGGCTCCCATGAATGCCACAGTTATGGCGAGAGCGTCTCGAGGAAGGGGAAGGTGCATAATAACCAGAATCCGCCATGGGTTTCTTTAGTTGTCCCTTGTGTTGTGTTGGTTGGGCTCTAGCTCAGCTATCTCGAAGCCTCTGTCTAATTCCCCGACTCCCGCTGCTGCTTTGGGCTCCCGTCCGATAGTTTGTGTGTATGGTCTTCGTCATATATCTCTGATGGTCTATTCTGTAATTCACAAAGGCGTTGTCTCTGCTGTCATGCTTCGGCTCCGCCAAAGGATGCTCAGCTGTAGAGGCACCTCTCGGGGTGCGCCTTCTCGCCCTTCTTCCGGTGACGCTACTTCTAGTCAGCACCCTCACACTCACAACAGAAGAGGGAGAATTCTGAGGCCCAGTCAATTTCTTGAACCCAACGCTCCAGGTTCCTCGTCCTCGCCCTCCTTTGGTTCTGCAATCTTCACATTCAACTGCTCCCTGAACCATCCTCGGATCATTGCCCACGTATCTGTGCTCTTTCTCGAGGAAGCCCAATAAGAGGGCGAATCCAGTGTTCTATGGGAGGACTAGGGAACAGATTCGATGCCAATTGCAGGTTCCTCGCGAGACATGGAAACACTGGCCAACAAAGTCAATGACACAATGATGGAGCCTGCACCCCCGGGTTTGATTGCGAACGAGGAGGCCCAAGCTCAGGACCTGGCTGATGGTGGATGGTGCAGGATCGTGGAGGAGACTCCTGAAGCTTAATCCAAGATATGCAGCTTCTTTTCAGGTTATGTGGCCTAGTAGCGAGGGCTTTTTGTTAGTACTGATAATTTTTTGTATATGTTGTTGTGTCGAGGTCAATCATGTGTGTTTTTTTGTAAAACTGGTAAGCTCATAAAGGCTAAATTGTGTTCCTCTGGATCCCCTGCGCGGGACTACAAAACTTGGTCTTGTCCAACCTCTATGTTCTAGACACTTTTCTGTTTCATGCTGCCTTTCCTTCTGGACAACTAGTTCTTTTTGCTCGTCATGTTGTAATTGTACACCTTTAATGTGAATAATACAATAGTCTTATTTAGAAAAAAAAAGATTATCGAGTTGTCTTTAGTGCGATTTTTTGGAAGCTTTTCCAGTGTGTTTTTCCGATCTAATTTCTCTAAATTCAACAGGAATTTGTTGAAATCACAAGTTTGATGGGTAACTCTTGCACAATCCAAGTGCCCTAGGGGTTTTTAAGGTGTTGAATCCATATATAGAGCCAAAAAACTAGTTTAAATAATACAAATCAAGATCTCACCTAAATTTTGCCGGATTTCGACATCAGAAAGTCCAAAAAATCGCATTAAAGACAACTCCTAAGATTATTGCAATTATTTTCTCTTCCATTTATTATTTTTTAAAATGTTTTGAAAAGAATAGAATGTTATTTTTAGTTTACTAAATTAAACTATAATAATATATTAAGTGTTCAATTTGCATCGTGACTAGCTATTTTGAATGTTTTAATTATTTTTACTTTTAAATAATATAATAAGTATATAATAATTAAATTGAAAATAGGAAAAAAATAAAAAGAAAGAAGTAACTAAATTAGTAATAAAAGTTGTAGATTATATAAGTAACTAGGTAAGCTAATGTATTAAATAGAAGCGCTTTTAATAATCTACTCATTAATGGGATCTTATAAGCTCAAGTAAATTTGGATGCTCTTTGGGATAGTTTAATTTCCTATAAAGATGCTTACATCCTCAACCCCTCCCCATGAGATATTATAAAAGTTGTTAATTTTATAATCATATTTATGTTTAAAATTGTTGAGATTATTTCAATAGGAGTCCCCCTATTAAACTTTCACCTTTGAATCTTTACTTTAATGTAAACCTTTATCTTATGGTCATAAATGAAAGATGTTGGCATGGTCTCATCATCTCTTCTACATCAACAAACAAAATTTCAAATAGTAAATACTTTTCATCTCTAAATCCATATTTACCTTTTCACATTTACATAATACAATTATGAAATTACCATGAAATTATCAAATGACGAATGAAACTCTCAATAAGACAGGAATAATTTAAACCCAAACTATAAAAGAATATTGTCTTAAGCTTGATGGCCTATCCCAAGGGGGTTATTCTTTGCCTAGATTAATCAATATAATTAACCTTTTTCTTGGGGATTAGGAAGAGATCTAATAATCAAGTTGAAGCTTATGCTCTTCTGTGGGGATTATTGCTACCCTTAGTGCAAAAAATATCGAGGTATTTCAATTACTTGTGATTCTAGAATCATTATTCAAGCTTGATGAAAAAGACACTCCCACAAAACATGCTTTGAAAAATATTATCAAGAAAACCTAAAGGTTGCTAAAGAAGTTTAAATCATATGAATTGCACCATGTTTGGGATAGCACAATCAATTTATAGACTCCCAGGCTAATATTGACACCTTGCTAGCTTTGGGAGAAATTAAAATCAATAATAATTCATCGTTTTGTATCATCCCATCATATTAAGAAAAAAAGGATCAAGTTAAAGTTTAGCCAAAAATGGAGGTGCCAAGTGGCATCAAATTGGACAAGGAGATAAGGAAACATGTAGGGAAAAAATTAAAGAGGCACAAGGGAGGTTGGATTCAATGGCTTGATAATATGTCATCACCCACTGAGGAGTGCCAAGGATATGGTTTATTAGACCCTAGAGTGTGATACTAATCCTGTCATTCAGATATGGAGGGATTCTTCATGCCAGGAGTCATTTCCTTTGCGGAGTCAAAGGTTAGCATGGCTTCTACATGGATAGGTGTTCTAATCGGAAAAAAAAAATGTACCTGGTTCATTAGTTGCAAAATTTCATTGAAGAGGTGGGGTCATGGTAAGATGTGTGCAAAGGATGAATGTAGAAAAAGGATTTGGCTTTATAAAAAGAATGTCACCCATGCTCAGTATGCTTTCCTTATTTTATGGAAGGTAAATAAAAAAATTGCAGACGATATTCACAAAAAATGAAAACAGGACTTCCAGATGGTTAGGTAAGCGACACCTTTCCATATTTAACCATTGAAGAATCTCTTCTTTATTCTTTCGTTAAGTGTGGAAACCCATGATTTGTGGAATGGTTGGCAATGTAGAAGGTTTTTTTGATTGAGTTTGCTGGAAATTTGGAGTGAAATTACATATTGTCTAGGCATAATTCCATTTGGTTGAATTATTTGGGGATTTGTTGGAGGTAACAACTCTATTTGAATTGGCGGTAAAATAGGTGGAGCAAATAAATGATGGTGGAGATGGATCCAATCTATCCAATATGCAGTTGTTGGGTGGTGGAAGATCCCATATATTGGATGGGGGTGTTGGTACTCAAGGATACATGTCGGAGTAGGGGAGATTTCTAGGGGCGGTCAAGACAGGTAAAGAGCAAAAACACAAGGTAATGAAGGTGGGATATCAGATACATGCATTGGTTCTGGGGGAGGAATTATATATGGACCGAGCAATAGATTTAAAAAAAAACACCTTGTTAGGTAGGTGGTACTATTCACAAATGACTCGAGAGCAAATGAAACCATGGGTAGGATAGTGTTGGGCACCTATTCTTACATACAGGCCAAAGGTACGCGTTTTATACAATGGATGGTTCACTTTTCTTTTTTTAAGGGCGCCACTAACATAATTAGGAGGCCATGGGTTAAGCACATGGGTTTTTTGTTACTCTAGAAGTGATTTGTAGGTTTTAATTCCTTGGAGGTGATGCCTCAGTGTAACATTATCTAGGTTAAGATGTGTAACCTCTCTCTAGAAATGTGTACTAAGTCAACTATCATGGCTATTGCTAACCACATTGGCAAATTATTTTTCCTGGGAGGAAGGGAGTTGGGGATGCCTTGACAAGAGGATTGACTAGGTACTTATTCAGATAGATTATTCCAAGGGATTTCTAGACATAATTGAGTTGAATAAGGGTCATTTTTCTTTCAAACAAACCCTATATTATTGGGTCATGCCCTTTCGTTTTCTAGGTTTATATAAGACGAGGAAACCTCACGTTGATTGCCATGTTTTCTCTGGGAGGCATTGTAGATGGGTGGTTCAAGATCACCTAACCCAGAAAATGGTTGTTGGGGATGTTCCTGTGGAAGCCACAATGGATGTTGGAGAGGATCCATCTCTTGCTATGGTCTTAGATTACATGGATAGAGGAAATCTGTCAAAGGATGAATGAATGGATGGGGAAGAAAAAATAATTATGTCTGTGGAATTTCCATCAATTATTGGGCCCTTTCCACATTCGGAGGGATGACTGTGGTCATGGGAATGAGATCATATGAATTGTAGGGTAGTATGGCCCTTAGAGTGTATAATGCAGCGAGACCAAAATTTTCACTTGGGAAATCCTGGGATGATTATGGGTCTCGCACTAACCTATAATACTTTTCCTCCCCAATTAAATTTGGGGCTCCTTCACCTAGGGCATATGATCAAGTATCAGTTGTCAAGGAATTGGAAACTATGACGCAGCTAGAATTAATAGGCATGGAGCCCTTGACTCTTAGGAGGGAATTTTTTGATAAGGAGCAAGCTTATGGGAGCTCTGCAACTAGGAAAAATGTGACTCATAGAAAGAAGAAGAGGGCCAAGTTTAAAAAGGTTTTGAATGTCCTTTCGATTCCTATTGAAAATTTAGATGGGAGGGAGGCCCCATTGGACCTGTGACTTTTAGACCTGGAAATAGATCAAGGTATAAGAGGAGATGACGAGGGGAATCCTCAGGAACTTCAGGCTCTTAGAGATATAAGCCTTGAGATGGATCGATCCATATGAAAATGTCTTTTAACATTAGAGGCTTGGGATCGTCCTCCAAACATAGATCCCTTAGACACTTGATTTATAACCACAAACTAGATATTGTCCTCTTACAGAAAACTATGATTTCCAGAGAGATAGAATGGGAGTTTTTGCATCATAGTTGTCCTAGTTGGTTTATATGTGCTACCAATGCCTTTGGACTATCCAAAGGTGTATCTGTCATATGGAATCTGGTTATATTATCCTTTCGGGTCTATCAATGTGAGGTGGGGATAATTTTGACTGGTTGTTTGAGAGGATCTAGGACAAGGAAGCACATTTTCAATGTGTATGCATCATATTTGGGAAGGAAAAAATTATGGGAAAGATACTAGGGAAGAGGTTTATTTGACTTAAGCTCTTCCATATATGTTGGGGATTTAAACTTTACACTAGACATAAATGAGACGTCGGGAATTGGATCGAATTGATCCATTGGGCCTCTATTTTGCTAATTTGTTATCTCAGAAAGACTTGGTGGATATCAAACTTGCTACAATTGGACCAACATGGAACAATGGGAGGATGGGAGTGGAAGGGATATCTAAAAGACTAAGACCATTTTCTTGTCCACACGGATTTGATGGGTTGCATGGAGTAGCTATGTTGTTCATCACTTGCCTCATTGATATCGAACCATTTTCCCATATTCTTAGTGATGAAGGGTTAATGTTAAGCATTCAAATTTAACCCTCTTTTGTTGCAATATGCAGAGTGTGTTGAGTTGATACGTACTACGTGGGCTAATGATATTTCTAGGGATGAGATTTCTTCTAAGGAGTTGACGTGCCTCAAACATAAGACCCTAAAACAAGTTGTGAGAAAATGGGTTTGGCATAAGAAAGTACTACAGGTGCAGGAACTATATGAGATAGAACCAGAAGTGGGGCGTCTCTCTGACCCGAATCATCCATATTACTTATTTTCTTATAAAAATGCATTACTAATCTCTCTGAAGGGTAAGAAGATGAAGATACTAAAGGATTAGGAAGAGGAGTGGCATGTGAAGAGCATAGTACAATGGGTTGTAGAGGGAGATAGGAATACTCTTTCTTTTCACACAAGGGCGTTGGTCAGGAGGCAACATAATGCTATATGGAAAATCAAGGGTGATGGGGGAACCTCCCATGTTACACAAAATGCCATAGAAAGAGAGGCTATTTACTATTTCTGGTCACTTTACAGGGCCACAAGGGGTGATTTCACGAAAGCGTAATTGGATATTATTAATATATTCCCACAATTTGTGTATGTGGAGGAGAGGGATATGATGGAGGCTCTGGTGTCTAGTGTGGAGGTTTTGAGTGTCCTTGGGGTGATGGAAAAGGAAAATAGGCTAGGGATGAATGGGTGGCCTGAATAACTTTTCTTACATTTTTAGGACACAATGATGGGGGACTTGACTTCCATGGTTGATAGGTCTAGACAGGTGGGGGTGATCTTTGGATCGATCAATTCCTCTTTCATCGCCCTCATTTCCAACGTCAATAATCTTAGGACATTCGTAGATTACCACCCCATTTAACTCTGTAATTTGGTTTATAAATTCATATCTACGATAATTTCTAATAGGATTAAGATGGTTTTATCCAAGCATATCTTGATGGAGCAATTTGGATTTTTGGAGCACAAATAGATTCACGATGCAGTTGTTTTTTCACAAGAGTGTGCCCACTAAATCATCACTAGGAAGTGGGGTGACTTCCTACTTAAGACTGAATTGATCAAAGCTTATGGTTGTGTGGATTGGGAGCTCCTTATATTGATTTTACATAAAATGGGTTTCGGTCTGAGGTCAATTAGATGGATAATGGCATTTATCACATCGACTCACATGGAGGTGATCATTAATAAGTATCCATCCAAATTTTTGGTGGCATCTAGGGGGATGAGGTAGGGTTGTGCTTTTTCCCCTCTGCTATTATTGATTGTGATTGATGGTCTCAGTATAAGGATTAGAGAGGTTATATTTTGGGGGACTATTGTTGAATAAAATATGACGTGGGAAGTGATATTGACACAATTGATGTTTGTTGATGATATACTTGTAATGGGAATGAGGACTATTTTGGAATAGCAGACCTTCTCCCAGATTCTGGGTGAATTTGGGGAGGCATCTGGCCTAGTCATGCATCCAGGGAAATATGCTCTATATATTGTAGAGGAAGTGTTAGCCAAGGTTAAGGATAGTTTTTCTCTTTTTGGGGTTCCCATTCATACATTGTATGGTGGATTTAGATACTTAGGATTTTTTTATCAAGCTCCATAGGTACTCAGCAAGTGACTGGAAATGACTGGTAATGGAATTCTAAAAGAGGTTGGCATTGTGGTCTAATAGATGGCTTACTTTGGGTAGAAGATTAGTGCTGGTAAAGGTTATTCTTCAGGGCATGATGACATATTGGATGCACATAATATGTCTCCCATTTGTGGTTATTCAAAGGATGAAGGTGGTCATGGAAGATTTCCTTTGGGGTGATGTAGGGGGCAAGAGGAAGATACATCTAGTAAAATTTGGGAATGTATTTAGACATGTTTCTAAGGGTGGGTGGGGTATATTATATCTGGATATATTTAATTGGGACTTGATGATCAAAAACCTATGGAGGGTTTCCTCTACAAAGGGCATATGGAACAACAGAATTAAGAGTAAATATTTGAAGCAACATTCCTTGATTTCCTAGATCAGAGCTAAAGCATATGTTAATAAGGAGGCATTGTTGTGCTAGAAGAGAATAAAGAAAGTAACGCCGTGGCTGGTTAGTAATTTAAGGAAATGGGCAAGGGTGAGTTAGTGGAGATCGGACTGGATGCCATCATGGGTATTCCTAGGTATATTCAGCTATTCATTCTCTTGATTAATACTTTACACAACAGAAATATTAGGTACATCAAGGATGACATGGTGGATTGGACTCTTGAGGGCTTACGTACACAATGGAAAGGGTTAGAGACCATTGGACATTTTGAGGACCTTGCAATTAATTGGGATGGATATATTAGCAATCTTTAGAAAACGAGCATTTGTTGCACATAGGAGGAAAATTGATATGGAATGGCCCTATGGTGAAGGGATAACTTGTTGTCAAAGAAATTTATACTTTTTTTACTGAGAGATAGGCTGGAAACCCTCATTTTGGTTGGTATAAAGCGATGCAAAAGTGGGATGTTCTAATAAAATTAACATGTTTTGGGTGTGTTAACACCCAGGTTGTTCCCTATGACTCCCAAGGGAATACGGCCGGGGTAACTACTAACCAATCTTTGGACTACAGCTTCTAGCCAAGCTGTAATCAGAGAGGGCTCTCTCTTTATGATTTGTCACTGTTTTAGTGGAGTTTTTAGGCTAGTTATAAAGTGAATGTTTGATTGTACTTTATGTTTGGTTGGGAAGATGATTCTGATATCTTTTAGAGTGTTCTCTGCAGGTGAAACTAATCCATTGGGCAATGGGGTCTGTAGCTGTTTTTTCCTTGAGATCCTGGCTTAAGTGCTGCTGGGATTACAGGGCCTGTATCTATTTCATAAAACAAACTGTAAATTGTGAGAGTGAAATGAGAAACAACTAGCAAAGAGCATTTAAGAATTCTTCACTGAGCTGGGTAGTGGGAGAGAGGTCTATTATTTAGGAGAAAATTACTTGAATTCCTGAACAAATAGATTACTGTGATGATATGGTGTGAAAGGCAGCACTTAAGAATTACTCTTTCGTTACCATAACTGAAGAAAACATATGAAATAGCTTAGATTGAGCTCAAGGTAATCAATGATTAAGTCCTGAAGGCTATTCTTTTTCCTTGCTACTTAGATATTGAGTACACGGAAACATGAAAGATATATGAAAGTATAATGAACATATATATATAACAGAGAGTAACAAGAAAACTTATTGAGCCATGGAATACACAGGAATCCTGCAACTTTCAGCCATACACCAGCAAGACATCAGAAACACAATGCTTTTGGAAATCCCATCATCCTTTGTATTATTTGTCTGAAGATTTACAATAGAGGAGTAACAGAATAGATATCAGGAGATTTCTTACATCCGGAGTCCAACCCCTGCTAACAACTACGAGGGGAAATATATAGAGGTTTATTACAAAATATCTCAGGCATTGAGTCACCTGAGAGAGAAAATATCTTCTTTTACTCGTACAGGGCTTGCAGATGAGAAGTTATTACAATCTTAAATGAGTTAAAAAGGCTCTTAACTCTTGTCAGAGCAATATTGACCTTTGGGGCTCACGGAGTCGGTTGAGCGCTTGGCATAACTGCTGAATGACGTGGCTGTGCAGCTGCAACTTTCTGTGTCTTCTCGGCCTTGCCACCTGTGACTGCTGATACTGTTGTTGTGGCCTGACTACCTGTGCTGAGTTGGCTCAGCCTCTGTCTTCATACTTGCTGATGTGTCTTTCTCCTGCTGTGTATGAGATTCAAACTGTTTGTTTAAAGAAAAAATCGCGATTACTGACTTTGGTTCAACAGTAATCGAATCAATTCCTCCCATGTATCTGATGAAGGCAACTGATGTTTCAAAATTGACCCTATGGTCTCATCAGCCTCTGTATACTTATAGAAGTGAGGGGGCTCATCAAATAAATGTGCAATTTCATTTCTAATAAAAAATAAATTATCTACTCTAACAAAAAGAATTTGCCCTGTTACTGGGCCTGCCTCTGAAGATGTACTAGGTGCCTCTGCAATCTGTGTTGCTGCAAAAATGCTTACTCTCTTGACATATTTCTCATGGGAGAGTAATTTTCCTGAAGGATCTAATATGCTGGGGAGCCCCCTGTCCTGCAAGGCCATAAACCTGTTCTGAAATTTGTGGATATCAGCTTGCATATCCTGGATTCTTCTGTCTAGGGTCTGAATCAGGCTTCTCATTGTCAGGACTCTTTTGATTAAGGAGATAGTCTCAGTCCTGTTTCCAATCCCCATTCTTACCAGCTGGGAACTTGTTCTGTAGTTCAGCACTTCTATCATCTTGGGGGCAATCTCAGGCATATTGCCTAGAGATGCCCTTGCCCTCTGCATTTCTTTTCGTGCTCTGCCTATGAGTGCCACTTGCTCATATATGGCCTCAATATATTCCCACTGGTTTGTTATTGACTGGCCAATGGTGGTCCAGATGACCCTTTTGAGCTCTGTTGTGACTTTATCCAATGTGAGCTCTTTTTCTAGCTCAGCAATCCTCTTTTTCAGGGCCTTTACCTCCCTTTCCCTCTCAGCCACATTTTGCTTTGATTTGTCATATTTCTCATTTATTTTTGCCAGGTTGTCCTCGGCTTGGCTTAGCTCAGACATTTGGGACTCCAGTACCTGTATTTCTTTCCTCAGCTTTTGCATGTCCAGGCTTTCAGCCTGCTCTGTTGTTGGTGCTGAGGTGGTTGGTGCTGTGGTAGTTGGAGCTTCTGGCTGCACTTGTTGGCTGGGAGGGGCAGTGTCTTGAGGGGTTTCCTCAATATTTATTGTACCTGGAGGTGGCTGTGAGGATTACCCTGCCTCCTTCTATTCCAATGCTGCTTCCAATGTGGCTTCTGATTCCTGCAGCTTTTCTTGTGTTTGGATGAGCTCCTTGTATAATGTCATTAGTAAGGAAGCTGCATCCTTTTCTTGCCTTTGCTGGGCAACCTCATCCGTTAGTGGGTGGAGATTTGGTGGGATTTTCAGTTTCTTCTTTATTGCTGCCATATCAGCATCCCTCAGCTTGAGGACTTGTTGTACAGCCTTAACATCATTGGGGTCATGCCCAAACTCTATTATTATTTCTTCTAAGGCTTTAATCCTGTTATCCTTAGCTTGAGAGGAAGCCTTCTCCAACTCAAGCTGTGCTGCAGTATTGTTCAAGCTATTCTGCAGCCTGTAGTTGACTAAGGTCTTATCAGCCAAGGTGGCATAGACCATCTCACCCGTCTGTTTGTGGAGATCAATCTGATCCATCGGGTGGATGTCTTTTGATAGGACCTCCAGATTGGTCCTGATGTAGTCTGCAGCTGTTTGTGGTTGTTGCACTGTCAGAGTGAAGTGGCTCATTGTCATCTTTCCCTCCTGCACATCAAATGCAGACATGAGCCTCTGTTGGTTTGCAGGTGCCATGTTTAGTAGGTGATTGTAGAGCTGAATCTTTATTGGCTCACTCCTTCTTTTGGCATATTTGAACTGTTGTTTTATGCTTGCACCTGTTCCCTGCTGCTGCCCTAAGGAGCTCACTTCTCCCAATGCTGCCCTGTCTTGCTCCTGTTGCAAGGAGCTGGCAGAAGCCTCCATGCTTGGCATTTCCTCCTCTCAGAAGGGATTTAATCTTTGCCTCTTCTCTATTGTTTCAGTGAGGGGAGTCTCCCTTTCTCTCTTTCTGCTAATGTCCTCCCTTTGAGGGGTCTGGAGGATAGAAGAATCAACCCTAGAGTCTTGCCTCGGGGTTCTTCTGGGGCTGCTGTTGTTGACCCTGTTGGCCCTGTGGTTCTTCCATGATCTTTTCCTTGCCTTTGCTCTGCCCTTGGTCTGTGGTTTGTACTGCCTCCTGCTGTGTTGCAGAAGATGAAGCAACTGCTGCTGTTTGAGGCTTTGGGAGAGCAAGTACCTGAGAAGGACATTCTAAGTCAGCCATCTTTAACAAATGGCTTCTAGCTCTTTCAACTAGCTCTTCTTGAGTCACAGGCTCTTCTAGTGTGTTTCTTCTCCACTTTGGTTGGCTGGCATGTCTTTGTATGTGGAGCATGCTCTCATGCTCATAGCTAGAGAGCTTGCATTTCTGCCTTTTCAAGGATATAAAGTTATTTGGGTCATAGGGCTTCCAAAGGAAGCTTTGTTTTAGGCCAAGGCCTTCTAGCATCCTGTCTCCCTCTTTCCATCCTTCTCTTTTGTTTAGGATAAAGTGGCCAAGTTGGTTTCTCACTTTGAGCTGTGCCTTTTTACCCCTTCCTGTAAAGTGCACCTGATCGGCATTGCCAAATTGCCTGAAATATTCCAAGGCAAAGAGTCTCATAGGCACATACCTGGGCAATTTGTATGGGCGCAGCTCACACCCATATATTCTGATCACACTGAAGTGCTGGTAGAAGTACCAATCCCTATACTGTAGGCGTTGGATAGCTGCAGAATCCTCTGCATCTCATCAGACAGTCTTGGAGGGGGTGAGGTTACAAAGAGGGCCATAGCTGGATGGATAAATAAGTCTATGAACTTAGAGTATGTGTATGGAGAGTATGTGAGGATGTGGAAGACCGAGGTCCAGTATACCACTGACCTAGGGTTGCCTGCTGCATCAGTTCTCTTGATCTCAAAGGAGAACTTCTCATGTTGG
>APFE030932206.1:22456-55582 GCA_000404065.3 Pinus taeda | reverse complement strand
GAGAACTTCTCATGTTGGTGGTACAAAATGAGATGATAAATGTATGAGGTGTATCTGAACACCTTCTCTCTGGACAAGTGTAGAAATTGCTCATGTATCTTGTCTGAGACATATGTAGCATAATCATAACAAATGGGGGTCTTACAGGGGGAAAACATTGTCATCATCACTAATAGAGTTTCCTCAATAAACTCCATTGATTTATATCCCAAAACTGAGCTTATCATGTATGCCAGGACTAGACCCAGCTGATTTAGGTAGCCATAAAAAATGGGAGGGTGCAACACTGTGTCAGAGTTTGTGATAAACAGTTGATTCAGCTTTAGGATCTGTGCTTCTGTCAGCAACTTGGCTCCTTGGTTGATCAGGTCCAGCAGGGACAAGGGAACCAACTTCTTCTGGGTTTTGAACTGGAGCATTTCCCTGATGGCCTCAGGGGTTGTATAAAACACTACTGCACCTTGAGGGTTGAGCACAGCCCTCTGCATGGGGTCACAGCAGACAGCACATAAGTGAATCAGGTCAGGGAACTGGTTGACCTGAGGCAGCTTGAAGATTGGGAGGGAGGACTCCCAAATGCCTAGAATATCTGTTCCATCTCTATGTCTGGCTCTGAGCTCGTTTAACAGATGAATGTGGAACTTGCATTTGGATGGGATGTCCTCTGAGATTTGGTAATCAAGGTATCCTGCCACTCCAGCTCTCTCTGGGGAGAATTCAGGGGAGTAACATTGAGGGCTACTGATGCCCTGGGAGTATCCATGCTTGCTTGAATGCTTATTGATAAATAATGAACATGTTATCTGAGAAAGAAGATTTTTAGAGGAATGCAGGGCTGCAGAAGAGGTTCACAGCAATTGAAATACTGTTTGGACTCTGTGAAGGTTATTCACCGTGTTTAGCAGACCTCTTTTGATAATTTAGGAGCAGGTTATGTGCTATGGTTCACGACTGCGCGAACAGAGAAGGGTTTTCCCTAAAATTTTAGTGCAAAATGGCTCTGCCAGTGCAATTCGACCATTAATTCTTTGAAGGGGAGCTGGATATGTTTGGTTTTGTGGTGAATTCTTAAGTTTGCACCGTGTTCGGGTATTTTTTACAATTTACTGTGAATAAACCAAGTTGCAAGGAGGTTCACGGGCAAATACCTGTTTAACAAGTTGCTCAGGACGAAATAGCAGTTGGGTGCGCGCTTTGAAATTCTGTGGATGGTCTGGAGTTGGTTGGCGAATTGTTCATCGTAATACGCATGCAGAGAGAGCAGAGGTGCTTTTTGCAAAAAGTGATGAAAAACACGTAAAATCGTGAAAATATGGCTTTTTTGGCTTATTGACACGCTTTTTTGAGTGACGTCAGCATGACATCAGCATGTGGGTTTAGGTCGGATGATGTCAGCAGGGCGTCATCAGGTGACGTGGCGGCCTGAGACCGGTCCACAGGGGCGATGAAGTGGCGGCCAGGTGGACGAATGGAGGGCAGTGTGCGCGGTCATGGCGTTGATGTAGGCGACAACAGGATGATGATGCAGGCGGACAGGTGTCGTCATATTGGGCCCCCTCCTACACGACAAGGAATCTGTCAGAGGGGGCTCCGATGGAGTTTGGGAGCTATGCGTGTCCCCGTGTGACATCATCATCTAACAGATATCGGATGATATCTGTCGGACATCGGGACCCTTCCGAAATCCACGAGGATCGTTGGATTTCAAGTGCAAGATCTGACAGTTGTCGGGCAGGGAATATGCACGGAGGATAAAACCACTGGTGGTTATCTGTCAGGCGTCGGGCCCCTCCGAACCCCACAATAATCGTTGATCTGGAAAGGTCGCGATCTGACGGATATCGGGCCAGCAAGCTGCACGGCGAATAATGTTAATGAGGAGTTTAAAATAATAATATTTATCGGCAAGTGCGCCCGGCGGGACCCTTCGGTTTATGAATGATTTTCAATAGTTTTTCTAAAAAATTAAATATGCCCGACGACATTAGGCAAATGCGAGAAACAAAGGTTTTTTCATGAAATTTTTGCATAAGGGATATGAAGGGAAAAACTTAAGATAAGCGGGTTTGATGGATTTTTATGAAAAGGTGCTTATTGGCTCCCGACCTTAGGATAAGGCGGAGAAAGCGGATTTTATCAAAATTCTAGCCTTTTAGTAGTGTAAAGGTGTCCAAAAGGGGTTCCTCAAGAGTTTTTAGGCAAAATTGGAGAGTTGGCTAGATGGGTAGGTTCTGATAGAGAAAAGGGGTTAGGCTTGGGTTCTTGAGCTTAACCAGATGTTAATCCAATGCCCTGGTAGTGAAACATATGGCTATAATGCCAAGGAGGGGATATTTATACTTGTTTAGGGTTTATACACCATGGTGTTATAATAATAGGGGAGGTGGAGCATAGGGAGCTAGATAATAGAGTTAGAGGTTAATATGGGGGGAAAATGTGAATGAAGACCAATACTACTAAGTTTTCTTGAAAACAAATTAGTGTACAAGAGTAGATCAAAATGAAAAGAACTTTACACAAGAAATGTGGCTTCAAAAGGCTATAAGAACCATCATGAAGCTTTGAGTCTCCCTTATGAACATACCTGGTCCAGGGGTGTTAGTCATGAGTGGTAAACAGAGGGAAAGAGGGGAGTTAGACATGCTCCACTGGGGTGTTTTGCCTGTACTTTCTTAGCAAAGCTGATCTTGGGAGGAACATCATTTCTGCAACCCCATTTACCTACCCAACTATTTTGCCTAGCATTTTTATTTCTTCTTGGTGGGTGCCCTTGGACTTGCAAACCACTTGTGTGCCTTTTCTTTTTCATTGGATTTTTTGCATTTCCTTTCCTATCTAGCACTACCCTTATTTCTTCCAAGGCCCCATATTAAGCAGTTGGGAACCTTAGTTCCTCTGCCTAACTACTGATCTGCCAAGATTAAATAGTTTGGAGAGATTTCTTTCTCTATTCTACAACATAAATTGAAAACATGGCATGCCCCAGTTTAGACTGTTGGGTCATCCATCAGAACTTCAATGGGCATGAAGGCATGTACACACCTTGCCTTTTCTTGCAAATATGGAACCTTTGTAGCAGCAAAGTAGAGCATATTTGGCACTTGAATTTTGCCAATCATGAAATATGAAACCTATTGGTATAGGTATCCAACAGGCACTATAGCTCAACACTTTACCTTTCATTGAAGTCAAACCAAATCATAATTCCAATGTTCCCATATGAATTCTTTTACTTAATTTAAAAGGTCTTCGCTAAGATGCTCGGACGATGAAACCTTTGATCTCCCCTTCAAACAGCTGAAAAACGAACTTCTTTCACCACCTCGTAGTCAATCTTCGCTAAGGATGCTTGGACTTAGTCAATACAACGTTTGGGCAGTAATTCAATTGAATTACTTATTAATTTAATACACTTTATATTGTGATCACTATTGCAATACGTGCTAAGGTTTCACGTTCGTCCCAAATCGAGCACAACATCTGTCAAGAAACAAGATAATTGACTTCAACTTCGCCATTGTTTTGCTGAGCGCGTAAGTGTCCTGCCATCCAGATGCTTTTGCCCTAAAAGTAGCGTTTGAATGACTTTTACTTAGGTTTCAATCATGTTCTGCACTGTTCCCTTAAGAGATTATTATAATGGCTCTGCGTAAACAGAGTTCTACTCTGTCATGAAATCAAAGTGCCGCAGCGTATCAATGAAAAGGAAAACGATCTAAATTGTTTTAACACACAGTAAAGGCATCTCCGAGAGTTTTCTCTTAACTGTAATAAAATGAAATTACAGTGGCGGTAGCAATATGCTTTCACAGCAAAAGAAACGAGCCAAATTGTCCCAATAATTAATAAAGCATCAAGCAAAAATACTAAGGCGATTCAAGCTTGTCAATACACAATACAACATCAAGTGGAAATAGGAAGGTGCTTCCAGTCTTCAATACACAGTAAAGAAACTATTTAATACATATATCCACATTAACAAGATATCATCGATCTTTTTTCTGGAACGCCGAGAGGAAATTTCACTCATAATTCTTCTGGCACGCTCCTCTCTAATGAGAGCTTTGTTGCCACTTTATTTTTATACATACATAAGGGATAGGTCTTCTCAGACCTTACCTTTTACAAAAGCAAGCTTTTTCCTTTTTACATAACGATTTAAAGCGTGAAGCTTTATTCTCCACTCTTATCCTAATTTTAAACTGAAAAAGATAACATGCTTTATTATCTACTCTTATCCTATTTTTAACAAAAAAAAACATAGAAATTGCAGGCTAAAGGACCCCACTCCTTTGCCTGTAGATTTTTTTTTTTTTTTTTTTGGAATAAGTTGGGAGACCTTTTCCCTCTGTGTCGCATGCTCCTACATCATCTTGGACCTTTGGGCCAGCTGTTATTTACGACCATGAAAAATCCTGGGACGCCCATGTAAGGGAAAAAATATATCATTCCCTCATTGTATTTTCCTGATGTCATTGGATTTTGTTGGGCGAGTAATGTATTTATTTGGTTCGGCTAACGCGTATTTGGCATTGCATATTTGGGATAAGTTGTTTGGAATTTCAAAAATTTTCATTCGCTCTTCGAATGAAAATTTGAACAATGGTGTTTCTTTTTCATCACTAATATTTCAAGTTTCAAGTATGAATGAAATTATTTTTGTATTACGTATAAATTTTATTATTTAATTTAGTTTCTAATCATGAACACTGGAATTTTTAGAAAAAAATTAAAAAGAAAACAAAATATAAATATAATAATAGCTAATTTACATTGACGATTATTATTGGACATTGTTCTTAGTAAAATATAATTTGGGGTTCGTAGACGTGGAATTGTGTGGCTCTCTTTCATAGGAGGCACTCTCAACGACTCCTCAAGGGTTGGTGGCCATTTGACTCGTGGAATTGTGTGGCTCTCTTTCATAGGAGGCACTCTCAACAACTCCTCGAGGGTTGGTGGCCATTTGACTCATAGTTGGCTTTTTGATAGTGTTTGTGGGTGGTGCAAGCACAAGATAAGTGCACTCAATCAGCGTGTTGGAATAGCCAACACTGGGGGCATGGTCTAGGTGTTTACTCCATTTTGAAGGATTGATGTCTTTTTAACTAGAACTGCATGTTTTGCCAATGAGGGTGTGCCAGGCATGGAGTTGAGCCAACTAGGAGAGTGCATTGCCTGTGCCGATGAAATGGGCAATGATATGGAGGGCGTCACACGCGTGGAAGGTGAGGTGGCACATATTCGTGCCTAGTCTCGAGTTCAGGTGGACCAACGACCATCATTAGCTTCCCTTCAAGTGCAGTTTCATGACATCCTTGCCAACCATCTAATTATCTGTCACTGAAGATATGATAATAGAAATGAGACCATAATGTACATCAATGATATCCAATTCATCCAGGGGGATATTATGGACAAACTTATCTTTGTGCACAAAAGTTAACACTGCACCACTAGGCAGTTAGATGATATTGAACCATGAATTGCTCACATTAACTTCCATGCTCATGAAGGCCACAACACCGTAGGGCCCCTAGTGTTGGTCATGCACCAACTCATCCTCCTTGATATGTCATCTCCAAGTTGCTTTTTGGTTTTGTTAGTATTTTGGGCTATGTTGTTATTTTACCTTTGGAACTGATGTAAAAAAATGGTATTATCTTCTCTATTTTTGTGCTACTCTCTAAGAAAAAGAAATTAAAATTTACCTTCTTGTAAGGAATATTTTTTTTTTAAAAGATATATAAAGTATGAGTGCACCATTAATTCTATTTTATGAAATATGAAAACATACACATGGTTTATACTTAATTTATATGAAACTTAAAATTTTGTACATTCAAACATCAAAGATTATAGTGAAAAATGATAATGAAAGTGCTAACCATTTAAATAATGTTACATAATTTTGTTCAACCATTTCATAAGGAGAATGTTAAACTTATAATCAAAATGCTAACCAATTAAATAATGTTACATAATTTTGTTCAACCATTTTCTAAGGAGAATATTAAACTTTATATTACATGTATACTTTATTGGAAACTAAATATTTTCAAGGATATTATAAAAACCTCATCTGTAAGTACATGTTGATACATAGATCCCCAAAATGACTATATATTTTGAGTTGAAAATGTAAGATTTGACTTTCTTTCAATGCAAAATTAAGCATAGTAAAAGATATTTTGGTTTCAGTACTCCACTGAACATGCATGACAAGATTCCATATAAATTTAGAATTACACTGCAAGAGAAACACAAGTCGCCCTCAAACTATTAAGAGGATTGACTTCTAAACTCTCAAAGCTTAAGAATTCTTATTGAAATTGTATCTCCCTATATCTTATATATTAAATTACAATTAATATTATGTAATCTCATTAATGCATCTAGGGTATCCAATCATAGCCTTGATTTTTTAATGTATTTGATTATGTTTTGTTTAGAAATCCTCTTTCACAATCTATTGCACTTGTGGGAATGATTAGTATAGCTTGCCATAATTCGATAAGATTAGGATATGGTTTGTGTCATTGTTTCATGTTACGAAACACCTTCCATATCTCGTTCATGGATAAACCCCTCCCAAGAAAAATTTAATAAATCAACAAAAGGGTGAAACTTTCCTTTACATGATTTACATCAAATAAAGGTACAAACACATCATCATTTGATATGGTATGTTGTAAATGTTGAAAAAGTTTTAAAAGACAATGATCTGAATTTTTCTCATGAATATGGCGATCTTCTGAATAATAGCAAGGATTTAACGATTTTCCTAAACTAAAAATATCAATATATGGAAACATTTATTTCGAAGAGTATATGAGAGACTCAATATAACCTTCTGTGATTTTCTAACAAATATCTTATGTGCCTTGAGTACGAGGTTTCAGAGTTTATTTCCTTCCATTCATATAATCAAACACAAGAGCTAAAATAGAGATAGGTTGTAACTCATGTCTATCTATGACTCCCCCTTCATTTTTAATTTAAAGATATCCATATTGAGAATCACTTCAGATTCTTCAAGGATATGTTGTACCTTCTACAAATGTTTATTTTCTCAAAAATCATCTAAATAATGTAGTTGTTTACTTCAACAGCTAATCCAATACCTGTGATGTTTACATTCTCTTCTTGAAAAGTCTTCTTCAATTTCCATAACACATGAACCAACATACGAAAATAAAATTGAATGGGGTAAATTCACATCTTATTATACCATGATGAATTTTTCCTTTCATTTCCACAAAAAGTTAGGATTTTCAACATAAGTTTCACAATACCTATAATAACTTCACCCCTAGATAACCATCTTATTTAATGTGATTGTAGAACATCAAGAACATCAATTTGCATGAATTTCAACAAATCATTTAGTTCTTTACTTCTCTTTGGTGAATTTTGAACCCATGGATACAATTTCCTTGCAACTTTTTCTACATATACTAGCTTAGACACTTTATTAGAAGCATTTGTTGCTTCTAGAGAATCATAATGAGCTACACAATGAACTGTGATAAGATTTAGAATGTCCTTTTTCAAAACATCAAACAAATCCATTTTATTTCCAATCATTGTCGGAGCTCCATCTATAGTAGAAACTATTAAATCAATATACATAAGGCCTCTATCATCTATTAATTTATTAACACTATCATATGTTGTCTTTCATTTTCCATCCATGACATTCTTAAGCTTCATAAATTGTGAGATAGTTGGCCTACGACCCTTTGAATCTAAGTAGGTTGTGGAAAAAACAAGATATTATTCTAAACTTTGATTAGTTCCTTCCTCAACCATAAATGAGAAGAAAGGACTTTCCAACACGTTTTTTAATTTGAATCTACTTAAGATGTCTTGATATGTAATGTATGAAGTCATTTGCATATTTACAATTTGTGTATGTAGAATACTGTTGAGACTTTAACATATATGGTGTCTTTTCATCTATGAGAAATTTGAAAAGTTTTTCATATTTTGATAAAGATAAAAATTATTAACACAAAAAATATGATATTTTGATTGTAGTAACCACTCTGTTTTCATCTTCTGTTTCTCTAACATGATTTGGAATCGGCTTCATCTTTCTCTCTAATGTATTTATCCATCCTACCTTAGCATCTTTATGTATGAATGATTTTTCATGAGTAACAAGAGAATGATGTTATAATTAGTACAACCATTCTCTAATCTACAATGTCCATTCATTTTACATTTCTCACAATAGCTATAGTTCATAGTTATTATATCATCACAACTCACATAATTCATCGGATCAAACTTATCTAACCATTCCATTCAAAATTTTCCTTTTTCTTGGAACTTCCAATTTTTCTAGATTGTGAGCTTCTTCCTCAACTTCATTTATTTCGTTATACATAATTCCATTACAAGAAATTTAAAAAATTTCACGTAATTGTTGTTAGAATTGAATATTATGGGTTTCTTCGGGTGTAACTGAATGATCTTCAATCCTAGATGTGAGCTTTTCTCAATCCATAAACTTCTTCAAAAGTATGTTGTATTTTATATTTTTGATACATTCTTGAATCATTAAAAAAATCAATGGTGTGAGAGCCATCACACAAGCACTAAACTTCAAACATCAAATTCAAACAATTCAATTCAAATTTTAGAATCGTAAGAGAATTTTCTAGAGCCTACCAAAAAAAACTTCTTACAATTTGACATAAGTTCAAAAACATATAAAGACATCATAAAATATTTTTGCAGCTTGAAATATTTAATCAAACCACGAGGAGAGCAAAAAATCAAATTTATATGACTAAAATAAAATTTTAGAATTGTAAGGAAGAAATTCTTATAATCGCAAGGGGAAATTTTGAAGGCTCCTTAATGCTAGACCACCTAGGGTTACTAAAATTTAAAACACATATAGCTATTAAAAAAAAAGAAAAAATGAATATAAAATTCGAGCCACAAATTTTATGTTTGGGGTGGTATTGACGGTGTTGGATTCCACTAGCATTGTAAGGGATTCTGCCCAATGAGAAGTTCCAACTAGACCTCACACCTTTTGGTGTAGGAGTTCCATTCAGTCATACGACTGGGTCACCATTGAAATGGCCTTCCAATAAGTGCCTTAGTTACAATAGGACATAAGAGAACACAACGCCTCTTTGGGGCAGCAAGAATGTGAGCTTTGTGAGACACTCGATGTAAGGTGTATGAGGGAAGCTTCCATGGATGGTGAGGGAAGCAAGCTATCGGTTATAAAAGTAATATTACTATCCTAAAGGGGGACCCAAGGATAAAAGAGAGACTTGTTGATTACCTGCAAATTAGTCCATATGATAAACAACAATCGTTAAAGTGTAACAACCTCCATTCCAGAACCACTGTAACTAAGCAATGAAATAGTTCATTAACGTAGCATGTAAATTAAGAAACATATACTATACACATAACCATAATTTTCCAACTATATACATGATACATTTGTAAAGGAAGGCCAACTCATTGAGCAACTTTTGATAATAAGTGAGAGATCCAAAGTACACTATTACATGAGTGAATCATTGTATCCAATAGTGAAACATGAAGCCACAACTTGTATGTCCAAAGAATAATCTATCTCATATGTAATACAAGAGAAATCAAGGCTAAGCCTCACAAAAAGTTGTTTTCTTGTGTTATTAGGAACTATTTATAACAAATGTAGTGAATATTGAGTTTCCCATGACTCTTTGAATTATATGACTATTTGTGTTCTAATATGACTCATTACATTCTAATATGTAGGCATTCACATTCCACTTGTGTCCCTTCAATTTCATTACATTTCGATTTATTAGATAAGGAAAATTACACATGAGCCAGTGGCCTAATATGACAAAACACATCAGATGGATAGGTCATGTGCTTCTTCATGGAGTTCATTTGTGATATAATTGTGCCATGCTTTGAATGTCTTTCCAATGGATTCAGTCTAGGCTGGCAAGTCTCCATTGTAGTTTTCCCTTACCTCTAATGCCTCTAATAATATGTTCTTTGAGCTGGAGCGAACATTATTCCAAACCATGAAGGATTGATGTGTGATGTGACTGGTGGAAAGGAATACTGCTGAGTAACATATTTTTCATTTGATCACTTTGAATCCTTCATGTTATGTTACCTATTTTATTTGTTCAATGTAATCTTACATCTCCTAAAATATTATCTTCGTGCTTCTGATTTATTCAAGGGATCAGATGGTGGGAATTCCATGCTTTTGTGTAAGAGAATCAAACCCATTATGCATCCTGTTATATGCAACCATAGTGTTAATCGGTTGTGCTCCCAAATGTGGGTAATATTGTAGGTGGATTCTTAATTCCTCTCCTTCTATGGCCAGCTTATCCTTATTTTCAAAATGTTATGGGGAATTTCGATATTTGGTAGTCAAATCCTACATCTAGTAAACTTCTCTCGTTGTTACCTTCAAGAGTTTCACCACCTCTTGTGCATTATTCTGAATGACAATGAGAGGAGCCATGAACTATTGTATGTTTATCATCTCATTGTATATTTGTTCCATGGTACCCTCCATTGGTTGCATTTCATCTAGCATGGCTCACTTCCATTCCGTGGTATTCGAGTTCTGTGATAACATTTGTTGGTTCTCCACTACAAGATTTTCTACCTATTGCTTTGTTACAACAAGTTCTGTTCTCATCCCGACATTCTCATTTAGGAAATACTCTGAGTTATATTGTGTTGTTGTAGCAAATGCAACATTCATTTCCATAACTTCTCTAAGATTTTGTTATGCTCTTAACCTGCAAGACGATACTAGAATACCAAATATGCAAAGAAATATACCCAGAACATAGAATAATGAGAAATAACATCAAGTATTTTATTATTCAAAAAACAATGTTCACTTGCCTCTTCGAGGAGGCAACCTCAAATAGAGCTGAGCTCAATTACAAAATAAGACATGATGCTCCTCGAGGGGAGTCTCTATCCTTTATATAGGATTCATACATGCAATACCATGGGGAAATACCATGGTTCTTATTAATAGCATCTATTTATTACCATGTCACATTTGCAACTAGCTGTGGTCCCTTCATTAAATGCGGGTTACCCACTTACAATTATTAATATGGGCTTTATTGACTCTTTACTTAACTATAACTATGAATCAATCCTATTACATAAATAAGGGGGTTAGGGTTGCACCCTAACATGCCCTCCCCCATAAGAATAGCCCTGTCCTCAAGGCTAAAACTGTGGAAACTGCTAAAGGATAGTAGTTGGTTCGTAGGTTGCATCTTCCTGAGAGGTGTCTTTCCAGTTGATGAGGACTTCCTTGACCATGCGGCCATGCAGGTGTCATTCTCGTGTGTCAAGAACCTATGCAGGTTGGAACTAGATTTGACCCTTCTTCATCCACTTTAGGTAGATTTGTTTGAATTCTGCAATGGTTCCCAATAGCATTCTTGAGGCATGAGACATGGAAGACTGGATGGGTTTTTGCAGTGGGTGGCAATGCCAGCTTGCAGGCGACTTCTCCAATGCGCTGAAGTATGTGATACAGTCCATAGAATTTTGGAGATAATTTCTAATGAACCCTGTCTTTAAGTGATGTTTTCTTATATCGTTGCAGCCTTAAAAATTGGCATTCTGAGCGATGTTGATCTTCCTGTTGCTTCATGTGGTTTTGGGCTTGACGAAGATTCTCTCTAAGGTGGTCCAACATGGTTGTGCAGTTTTGTAGGAGTTGATCCACTGCTTGTACCTTCGACCATCCCTTGGTATAAGAAGTAGGGGAAGGAGGGAGTTGACCATTAACTGCTTCTTATGGAGTCATTTTGGTGGTGGCATGATAGTTGGTCTTATACCACCATTCGGCTAGAGGTAACCATTGTACCTAGAGATGTTGCTTTTTTGAAGTCAAACACCTAAGGTACATCTCTAGACATTTGTTGACTGCTTCAGTTTGACCATTAGTTTATGGATGATAGGAAGTAATGAGTTGTAGTTGGGTACCTTGTAGCTGGAAGAGTTCCTTCCAAAAGTTACTAGTGAATATCGGGTCACAATTAGACACAATCGATGTGGGAATGCCATGCAATTTGAAGATCTAATCCATGAAAGATTGAGTGACTAAAGTCAGTGTAAAATGGTGGGGTAGGGTGCAAAAATGAGCATACTTAGAAAGTTTGTCAACAACCACCATGATGATTGATTTGTTTCCTGAATTCGGAAGACCTGTAATGAAATCCATAGAAACCTCTATCGAGATTGAGGTCAAGATGGGCAATCGTTGTAATGTGCCTGGGAATTTGATTGTTTCTCCTTTGTGGCACTGATAGATGTCGCATTCAGCTACAAAAGTAAGAATGTCCTTTTTCATGCCTATCCTAAAAAATGATCTTCAAGTGTGAGCATACGTCTTCTGAAAGCTTGAATGTCCTGTAGTAGGAGATGAGTGCAACTCTACCAAAATGCGGCTCTTGAGGGTGGATGGTTGTGATATTATGACTCTCTCCTTGTAGCAAAGAATCTCATCCCACCATGAGTAGCCCGCTGTGGAATTTGGGTCTGCCCACAATTGATTAATTAGTTGGGAGATCCACGAATGTGAAAACCATTCCTTGAGAGCCACCTCCATCCATTCTAGAATGGGAAGGGAAATTGTGAGCATGGTACTTTCCTCCTCAAGTTGGCGGGATAATGCATCTGCTACAATATTTTTGTGCCCTTTCTTGTAAATTATCTCATAATCATATCCCAGCATTTTGGCGAGCCATTTATTTCATTGTGGAAAGGATAGGCATTGCTCCAAAAAATATTTAAGGCTTTGATGGTCTGTGTAGATTTGGAAACGTCGCCCTAATAAGTATGTTCACCAAGTATCTAATGCATGTAAGATTGCCATCATCTCCTTCTCATAGGTAGATTGTCCCAGATTCTTCCCACTTAGTTGTTGGCTCGTGAAGGCCAAGGGTCGACCTTCGTACATTATGATCGCCCTAATACCCATACCAAAAGCATCACATTCAATCACAAAAGATTTGGTGAAGTCGGGTAGTGCTAAGACTGGAGTGGAACACATGGCATGTTTGAGAGCTATAAAGGCTTGTTGTGCTTCATCATTCCAGAGGAATGAATTTTTCTTGAGGATTTGAGTGAGGGGGCTAGCAATGAGGCCATAATTGCAGACAAATTTGTGATAGTAGCCTGTGAGACCCAAAAATCCTCCCAAGCTCTTCAAGGTCTTTGGTTGAGACCAATCCTGTATTGCCTGGATATTTTTTGGGTCCACCTTGACACCTTCACGCCCCATAATGTGGCCTAAATACTCAACTTCTTCCATTCCAAAAGAGCACTTGGACATCTTGAAAAATAATTTATTCTTGCAGAGCAATTGCAAGAGCAGATCTACATGTTGAAGATGTGTGGCCCAGGTGTGACTGTAGATGAGGATGTCATCAAAGAAAACAAGGACAAATTTTCTGAGATATGGTTTGAGTAGGTGGTTCATAAGGCTCTGAAAAGTGGATGGGACATTACAAAGACCAAATGGAATGACCAGGAACTCATATTGGCCTTCATGAGTTCAGAAATTAGTCTTTCGAATGTCTACTTCTTTCATGCAAATTTGTTGATAGCCCGAGTGAAGGTCGAGCTTAGTAAAGAATTGAGCCCCATTTAGTCCATCCAGCAAATCATCGACAATCGGGATGGGAAATTTATCTTTGACATTCAAATTATTAAGTGCCCTAAAGTCTGAACATATATGCCATTCCCCATCTTTCTTGAGAACCATGACCACCGAAAATGAATAACAAGTAATGTTGGGACGAATGATGCTTGCTTCCAAGAGTTCCTTGATCATTTTTTTCAATTTCATTGTTTTGGGTGAACAAATATCTATATGGGCGCACATTTGGTGGTTGGGCCCCTGGGACCAAAGTAATGCTATGATCATGTTCCCCTCTCGAGGGTGGAAGCTCATGAGGCTTGTCGAAGATTGGCAGATGGTTGTTTAAGATCTGTTGCATCTTAGGATGAATATGAAGAGAATTGGATTCAAAGGCCTAGATGGCATTAAATTGGCCTATAACTCCATGGTGGCCCTTTTTTAACAATTTTTCCATCCAATGTGAGTTGACGATAGAGGGAGCTCCTGCCTGGAGTCTGTAGAGGGTATGTGTGCGATTGTTCTACTTAAAGCTCATATATAACTCTTGGAAATCCCTTGTGATTGGGCCAAGTGTGCGAAACCTTTCAACACCTAAGACAATGTCGCACCCTCCTATGTGTATGGAAAACATGTGAGTCTTTAACTGATAATACCCCTTTTGAATTTTGACATTTTTATAGCAGCCTTCACATTTCATTGTCCCCCCATCAACAATTTGGACCTGGAAGTTAGAAATTGCTTGGACAAAAAAAATGCACTGCTTTCATAACTCTTTGATGGATAAAGTTATGTGTACTGCCACTATCAATCAAGACTCCTACTACACGATGCTTAATAAAACCTCTAATTTTGAGAGTTTGGGGAGAAGAAATCCCTGCCAAAGCATGCAGCGAGATAACTAGTTGTTCAAGTACATTGTCATGTTGGGTTGTCCTCTTCTTCCTCTTCTGGTTCCTCAAGTGGTGGGGCTTCCTTCGATGAACTATGATCAGTAGCATCAATTTGATAGAATTTCGACTTCTTGCATTTCTACCCAGGGGAGTATTTCTCATCATAATAGTAACTCAATCCTTTCTTTCTTCTTTTTGCCATTTCTGTTGGTGATGCCTTTTAAACCTTGAGTGTTTGGGTAGTGTTTTGAGCTTGGGTGGGGTGACCCTTGGCTATGAAATTTTGGTGATTGGGCTCGGCCGCTAATGCACGTTCTACTTCATGAGCTATCCTGCAAGCATGCAGCCATGAGATAGGGTGTTGCAGTCAGACGTGGGCTTGTATGGCTTCTTTGAGACCACTAAAAAGACATTCCACGTAGAACTCATCGTGTAGACCTCCTGTACGAAAAGCTAAGGCTTCAAAGGCTGTAATATATTCGTTCACTGTTCCTATTTGTCGGAGCTTAGTGAGATGACCCAAAAAATTAGATTCATGGTCAAAGCAATCCATAAGAGCTTTTTTGAATTTCTACCAAGTGAAGGGCCTTCCATAGCAATGTTGATGACATTGCCACCATTGGCATCTTTCATTGTCCAAGTACATGCTACCCACACTAAGTTGAGTCACATCATCCATGATGTGATTCAGTGTGAAATATTGCTCCATTTCTGCTATGCATGTGGCCGGGTGAAATCCATCAAATTTATGCATGTCCAGCTTGGGTGGTCGTGGCTGGGATTGTTGGTGGGTGCCAAAGAGGTGAAGAGACTCGCTAGACTTGCCCTCAATGCTTTCATTGCCAATATATGCCTCCGCGCGTTCCTCCATCTTTCCCTTTGAGAGTGTTTCATTTAAGTTCTTCAGCTGCAACAGTACATATTTCAATGTTGATTCAAGGTTGTCAATCCTCTCATTGGCCATACCTTGAGCTCTAGTTTGTACCATGCATCGATCCGATGTACTTGAAATTTGAGAATGCCCGAAATTTTTGGCACTAATAATTGAATGGTAACACCTTTCTTAGCTCGTTGACCTCATTCTTATGGGTTAGGGTTGGACCCTAACATATTTCCTCCAGTGTTGGAGGTGATCACCTTTTCTCTCACTACTAGGAATGGGTTTTGAGGATAATTAGGAAAGTACATATGCCTTTGTCACATGATCCTCTTCTTTAGCGTATGAAATGTTACACTGCAAACATCTATGAATTTGTTTATTGGTGGAGGTGTAATTCCCATCTTTCTGAATGGACAATGTCCTCCTGTGAGTTGCTATTCACTTTTAGTACTAGGCTTATCATCCATGGGATGAATGGTGTCTTCATCTTCATATTCCTCATCCTCTATTTCATTATTCAAATGTTCTTCTTCTAGCCTCTTGTTTCTTCCACCTCCTGAGACTACCTTTGTTGTTCCTCCTCTATCTGTCTCATCTTTTCTTCTTCTATGAGTTTATTTTCAATAAATTTATCCTACTTCTTGCTCTCCTCTTCGTCTCCTTTTCTCCTCTCCAATTCTGTTAGTGTAGATCCTATATTTAAAGGATTAGATTTCCATTTTTTTGTTTCGCTTGCTTGATGAGTACTTCATCCTTTTCCTGGGAACTAAGCACATGTTAGAGTGAATATGTCAGCCTCAAGCTCAAGTGGACCCTCATAAAAGCCTATAAATAGAAGAGACCTCAAGCTCATTTGGACACAATGATCAAGCTAACTTCTCTCCTCTTATAAAGCTTGCACAAAGGGTCTGAATCTATAGGGTCAAAGCTCGCACATGACTAGGGTTTTTGGATCTCTTATGGTGGTTTATGACTAAGTTTTTTTTACTCTAGATGTCGGTGTAGTATATTCATTACAATGTCGAGAAAGCTTTGGACACTAGCATAGAGCTTTTATGGAATCTTTCGAGAGGCTAGGATTTTTGTTGCTTTGTTTAGTCCCTGGACACATGCACATTACGGTCCTGAGAGAAT
This sequence comes from Pinus taeda, assembly GCA_000404065.3. Lineage (NCBI taxonomy): Eukaryota > Viridiplantae > Streptophyta > Pinopsida > Pinales > Pinaceae > Pinus > Pinus taeda. The sequence continues at coordinate 39,012 of APFE030932206.1, read as the reverse complement.
TCGGGTTTCCATAAATTCTTGCATAGAAACCCTATGAGAGAATCCATGGTTCGAGGTTGATTTGAGTATGTTTGTACCTAGATGCTCTTATCCAGTTCAGCTAGGAGCATCCAGATCTATTCCAGATACAACCTTCTTGTTCTTCAAAGAGCATCAAGAATTGTTATAGACACTCACACAACCCCCCCTCCCTACATCTGAGACTCAAATATTATATTTTACTATTCCAAAAGTTTCGCTTGGTGACAACATTGTTTAGCACAATGAAAAAAGTATCTAGCAGTTTACTAAAGTTAGTGACAACACAGTACAATCATTGGAATTAGGTTTATGATTATAAGCATGACTATATCTATTTCATGGATATCATAGTTTTTTTTTGCACAAATAAATATATGGATTATTGTAATCTCTTTTGTTGAATCATTTCATGACATAAGAAGAAGAATATTTGCAAGGGTCTCCCCATAGTGGGTTTTTCCCTATTCTCATATCAATCCTGGTCCCTCTATGTGTGTAAATGATTTTCTTCTATTGTTCCTTTATGTTCTGATGCATTGATGATGATGATGTTTTTATTTATATGTAATTTCATATGCTCATGAATAATTGTGTATCTATGACTAATGTAATGATGATATGGGGTGAACTTAATGTATTAATGAACAAATGAAATTATCAAAGCAAAGAACAATGTAGCCCTATGAAAAATTAACAAGGTATCAGATTTGGGCTGAAGAAAAGCCATGGAGATCACCGTGATGATGACACCTTTGATGGATGCAAGAAGAGTATGGTTGAGACCTAAAATAATTCTAGGGTTTGAAGAAAACCCTAGGGATGTTGATTATTAGGAGATTAGGGTTGGCGAGAAGACCCTGGTTTGTGGAAACATTATGAGATATGGAACCTAGTGAGTCATTGTGAAGATGCTCAAGCACTTTACAAAGGTTTGATGAATCCCTAGACAAGATAATCCCTAGTAGGCCTGATTGGATAGTTGAAGGCAACATTGGTATATGGACCATGGACATTGATAGCTCTTGAAGATTGGTTGAAGAGGGCGAGGATCACCTCTCATTGAAGATAAATATTCTTTACTTGTGATGCATCTTACTTTTGATTAGACCTATGGATCTGATAATTATGTTTATTTCTTATACTTCTTGCATATGAATTTGAGTATATGGATGCTTATAACCTCCTTAATGAGATGTGATGGGTATATCCTTCTTGAGGATCATTTGAGATGCAAGAAATAAAATCTAGATCTGGAAAGAGATAAAGAGGTATTTGATGAAAAGGTGACAAACACTACAAGTTGCCTATGAGAAGGTGCACCAGTATTTGAATACCACAAGGTATGCATGGTATGTTGTATTCCAACAATAACATTGATTACTAGGTAAGTCCTAATACATGATGAGAATGTCTCTTTCTTTGATGGTCCATACGTGCATGTGAAAGCAACTAAGATCTATGTTTCCTATCATGAAATGATGCACTTGATATTGAACATTTTGATCTTCTTGAATTCTATGAGGCTATCCAATGTTGATACATTGATACACTTGCTGATTGGCTAACATCCATCCATTGGACATATTGATATTATAAGGAAGGCTATCACCTTGACTCTAGTAAATTATACACTTAATATTTGCCATGATGGATTTTAGATAGAAGGATAGCTCATTGAAGTAAATATGATGATGGTTTGCAGTAAAAACATTTTTCTTCTGTGATAGTTAATAGTGTATGGCTTATTTATGAGTGGTTGGTATGATATGATTATGATGGTTAATATATATACTATGGATTGGTCAAACAACTACTTCACCTTGTTCAAGCACCAACAATTTGTGTTTAAGGCACTGCTCTGGATGGAGCCTCCAACAAGTGGTTGTTTGATGGCCTTTTATGTCGCAATGATTGCAATAGCTCTTCTTTCTCCAAATCCTCTTCACATGCTTCTTTACTTGTTCTTGAGATATTCTTTCATGCCTCATCCTTCTGTGTGTTGCCATTCTTTTCCAACACCTAGAAAATGTATGGTTATGTAATCCACAAAAGGTACATGTTTTTTGATTCCATGTTTTACATTCATCATTAACAACATGATCAAATAGAAGTGAACATTTGAATTTCGATAGTGGTTATACCTTTCCTTGTTGTCTTTGGTGTAATTATGGCAATGAGATCTTGCCTCAGCTCTTTCCTTGTAATGGAAACTGTCATGGGATGATGGGGATGTTTTCCCATCATTCTCTTTCCTTGACGATTTCGACGATGTCTGAGATGAACATGACACCTTCGAGCATTCTCCCTCGGTATATCTCTAGCCTAAAAATTGAGGTCTCTGCACAACCTCCAATGGTTGAGTTATGCCTTGGTTATTAACACCAAGTTCTTCTTCCCTCGCGTGCTTTGTCCTGGTAAGGAGCCTCATGTTTTTCCCTATAATTGGGATCTACAAATCTCCAATGGAAAACATACTATGTGAAGACAAAACCTAAAGGAATTCAACACCATTTACCTCCTCTGTCAATGTGGAAATAACTGATGAGGGCTCCTCATCATCTATTGTTGGTGGTTCACTAGTTGTCTTAGCGCATTCCCCAACTTCCTTTCTAACATACCCAAGTCCTGCCTAATGGGGTAATTCTTCTACTTTGATGGGGTTGACAATGCATTCGCCATTAACGCCCAAGCATTTTCCTTCATACCCCATTTTCTTCAGAAATTTGGAGCCAATTCCCATGCTATGATTTTCAAAGACACCAAAATCATCATCAGGACACATACATAAATTTAGAGAACTACTTCTGCAGCTTTTCCAAGGCCCCGTCCTTTGCTTGTAGCTGTCATAGCAAACTATGTTTGTCCTTTTTCTCTTCATATTGAAGCATCTTTTATTCTACGTTACCTGTTTGAAGGTTCTGGTTGTTGTGCTTTAGTTCTTCCAGGGCCTCTTCTATGGCCTGCAACTGAAGCTGCAATCACTCCTTTTCCTTTGTCTCTTTTTATAGAGTTTCATACATTATTTCCACCCTTTTGGAAATTTTGAGCATGGACTCGTACATCGCATTTTCATCCTTTATTGTTGCACATTCCATTGTTCATGCTTGCAATTCACATCCACACAAAGACCACTCTGATACCACTTGATCTAGATTTGGGTTTGATGAAGGAACCTTCCAAGACCTTTCACTTTTGTGATGTGTTAAATTGAATTTAAGAAAAAGGAACATAAATGAATACATCTACATGTTGTAAAGAAGAGGAACATGACAATCATCAACACATGAAAACATAAGTCGTTGATAGCGGAGTTTGTCCAAGAGGGACTATGTCTCTCGGCCTCGATGTCAAGATGGTGTAGGCCGTTGCATTAAGTGTTGTCAATAATGATGATCTACATAATAGATGATGTCACTATCACACAAGGAAAATGTCCTCATACATGAGTGGCTCCAAGATATGTTCTGCTACAGGAACTCTTAGTCAAAGAAGGACTCCTATCACTATGACACAAACTCATGCATGATGAGAATCCTCCCAACATAGCATAAAAGTGATCTCAATGAAGACATGCCTGACAAAAACATGAGAATCCCATCAACATACAACAAAGGGATCTCAAAACATAACATCACGAATCATGACGACAAGTACATCACACAGATGATTCCGCATCATGTCAAGAATGAATGATGAAAACGAGTAAGAAACAAGATCCCGCATTAAGCATCAAACAAGGATCTATGCAACACAATCCATAGAAAAAGAGATACATCAATGCATTACATATACCTCATAACCAGGGTCCATCTAAAGAAAAGGATGTGAAGCTGTTAAAGCAATTCGGACATCAAATCTCGTGACATCGAATACCATGGAATGGTTTCTCACATATGAATGCTAACACCTATAGTCCACTTAGAAAAGTGGTTGGAAAGTGAAATGTGCAAATGAAAAATATGAATGCATCATCAGATTTGTGGTGTCGAATATTGCAAAATCAATGGTCAAATTTTTGAATTCTGAGAAATTGCAAATCCGGGCTCAAGGAATCTTTTAGATTAGCCCTAGATTCCTCAAATATGTTGCTCCATGGATGGACTACAACTCAAAAGGTGAATCCAACCTCTCCATTGTGATCTCTCTGAAAAACTATGAAAAATGACTATAAACTTGACTATATTCGAACATGGTTAAAAATTACCTCCTCGGGAAAATTTCAAGGATCATGGTTGCACTCCTTATTTTTGTAGCAGTCATGGTTCCACCTACATCAATTTTCATGTGTGCTCCTATCCTCCTCTAGCTGCCTCCTACGGTGCACTCAAAAATCTAGGTTCTTATGAAAACTCTCGGGTGATATTCCAAGGAATTCAGTTTGGCATGTTGGTGAAGATGGAAAATGGTTGAGGAGGGGTCGAGGATAAACTCCTGCCCCTCCCTATTTTAATTAAATTTTTGTTTTAATGTTTTAAAAATGGAAGTGCTACATTGTCATGGTGCATCAACTTATTAGTTGGGCACATTGCTTTTAAATAGTGCTTTTGTTTTGGGGTGTTTTTGGTACATGCTTACGGTTACATCACATGTCATGGGGTCGCCGACTTGGGGGCTGACCACATGGGTCGGGTGGGTTCGACCCCTGCCGGCTCGCATACTATTATTTCAATGTTAATTTAATGGGTGGGGGTGTGGTTGGGTGTTGGCAAGGTCCATCGGACGTGGCCCGTGCCCACCCCATAATTATATACATTTGGTTATGTTAACTGAGGTGTATGTTGGATGGCTTGGCAGGGTGATGGCCACCGAGCCAACCTTAATATTGTTTTTTGTTTCTGTATTATGCTTTTTTATGGTTAGGCTAGTGGGGATCATGGCCTATCAAACTTATAACAATAACATTTATTCTTATGAAATGGTTTTGGTGGTGGTAGGGTTCATGGCCCACCACCACAATATATTTATTTTTTGATTTCATTAACCATAGACAAAATTTTCAAACCTTAAGAAAATAGTGGATATGGACAAATTAACGAGGCCATAATTTCAACTAATTTCAATAGCTAGGTTTCATGCCTCAGGGTCAGTGAAATTGTAGGACACTTAAACATAGCCCACAGTCCAACTTTGACTAGAGCTTTGACTGGCTCATTCTCCCTCATACGAGCTTGGATTGACGAACCATTCACATTGCCATGCTCAGGATGATAAGATCTATGCTCTCGTCCCAGTTCAAAAGTATTCTGATCATTTTAAATTTTGAGCTTTCATAAGCCCTCTTTGTCCCTTGTTTCTCTCTGGAGCCACCTGGATCAGTGCCTGTGGTTTCTTTTTCTAGTTTCAAATTCTTGGCTCTAATGGCCTCCTTTAACCACTGCCTTAATTTCCCAATTATTCACTTCTGTTTCTTATCCTTCTCAAGTGATTTTGTGAGCTTGTCCCTGTAAGACTTCTGTATCCTGGGACTTCCAACCTACGATGGGTTAACTGCATTACCCTCTAGTTCCTATATAGGTGGTAATGTGTTAACATCAGAGAGGGTTTCATCTAGTACTGTATCTCCCAATGGAGCTGCATCTTCTAATTCTACCTTATCATGGATTTCTCTTTTAGGAGAACCTAGTACAACGGTGTCTCTTGAAAAATTTTCATTCTCCAAATTTCCTTCTGGGTAGGCCTCGTCCTCAAGGGACATAGAAAAATAGTGTTACGTGGTTGAGTTTTATCCAGCAAGGTTTCATTTACAAGGTTTTCTTCAGCTGGGGGGTCCACTGGACTGGGTTCTGGTGCCCGCTTTCCTTCATTCGTGATATCTTGTTCATGTGTCTCTGCTTCAAGAGGTTTTTCCATAAAAGAAATTGGTTCCCTTTGTTCATCCATAGAATCAGTGCAAGGAAGGTTTTGCTCATGACTAGGGTTGTCAACAAGGTAGGTTGGTTGGGAGTGCAATTTTTTTCCTTATCACTCCTGGATTTTTATATACCTTTTCCAAATGTCCCCATGTTTTCCAATACCTTGGCCACTTCCTCCACATCGTTTTACAAAGAAAAATTTTTCAGACTTGTAGGTGGTGTGTGGGATGGTCAATCATCATCTACTTGAATTGGGGTGCTTCGTTGGGCTTTCACCCGCACAGAGAGTCTACGCTTTGTTAGGTTTGAGGACACAAAGGAATTATTTATTTTTAGTGTTTTTCTTAGACGTGGGGTTCTTGGCCCTTGCTGCTCTATTACTATGTTTTCTAGAGGTGGAGCTAAGGTAGGATTTATAACATTATCCCATGTTAACTGTTGTTTGGCCAGTCTATTAATAATAATTAATTTAATCAATCAGTGATGGCTAATTACTTTGTGTGAGTCCTTCACTGTCCTAACTCGATAGACGACATTATGTAATAGAGAATTCAAGTAAAACGACAAATTAACTGAAATTTTCCTTTTTAAAATGGCAAAAAATTTCAGTTGATGAGGAACTACCACATCGTACCGACCGTCGCAGGTAATGTGTCTTAGCAAAATGATAGACAATTCTTGCCATGACTATATTAACACTAAAGGATGGATTTCTTTTCCTCTGTGCACTAGTTTCTCTCCTGGATCCTAGAATACCTCAATTGCATTATGTAGAAAGACATGTTTTTCTATCCATTTGGTTCCTTCAATCGGAAGCCTAGTGACTTTGGCTATGACTGCTTCAAAAATGGTTATACTTCTGCCTCTAACTTTGGTTCTATCATTCTGAAAATTTTGCAGAAATTTCGTTATTAGCCCCTCAAGAAAATCCTGCAACCTATTAAAATATTGTAGCTACCTTGCATGCTTGAGAATTGCATGATCTTGATTTGATACCATAATTACTCGCAGTTCATTCTTGATAGCTCTTCCTCCCATGGCTTTTGTACCTGTAACTGGTTTGTTTGTATGAAATTGCTTTACACTTCCACAATTCAGAACAACAGAAGTATATGTTACAAAAATTAACAGAGAAATGAAAATATTTCGAGATTTAATATCATATTTGATTAAGGCATTGGTCCCGTCATCCATGCTTAATGCAAGATCGTGAGTCTACATGCCAACAATAATGGCTCCCGTCCTTACCCCAATCAGAAATAATTGCTAATTATTACTCATTCATAATCATCATTCAGTCATTATCCCAAATTTAATTCAAATTATTGTGGTGCAATTGCTCTTAACTGCCGCGCATGTTGTGCATACACAGGCCATCCCCCTTTTGTCTAGAAAAGGACAACTACATCCTTTCAGCATGTGAAAATCAAGTGAAAGCATTAACAGACATAAATGCTGGCAGCGAATTCTAAAAAGAACCTGTTAATCAATAAAGAAATTAAAGAAAGACACACCATTGGATGGAAAATGGCCAAAAAGAAATTAAAATAGAGATTTTAATACATTATATCAAAAGATTTTCATCGGAGTTGGTATTAATGACAAATAAATAATCGGAGGTATATATTAATGATAGACGTAAAATGATTGGACAATTTAGAATATAATGAATATATGATATAAATTTACCATGCAAATTAGCTTGTAATAATGTTGTCCAAATGGAAAATTTCCTTTAGTGACAAATCCATTGGTGATAAGAGCTTAGAGAAAATTTGGCAGTGTAATATGAAACCTCTATACCATAAGTAGAGCTGTTGCTACCAGGAGTCATTCATAGCCTTGACAAGGTTGCTTTTTAACCCAAAGAATGAGCCAGAGTCCTCCTTTTAGAATGTAGATGGTTCTTCTTTCCTTTGTCATAAAGAGACCACTATGCTGGCATGGTGACCAGATAACCATAGTGTTGTTCACCGGGATATTACAAAGTGATCAGGCTAGCTCGTGATGAGACCCCTACCCTTTTGATAGTTTTAAGCATCAAGAAGGTCATTACATTAGCTTGGTAGCCAAATTGGAATGTCACTTGTTAGATCCTAATGATCATGGTAGGCTGGCTCATGATGAGAACCCCTATCCTTTTTAAAACAATGCTTCATTATTTTTCTCATCTCATTATGTCCATTTTTTTTTGAATTTTTATTTGTTAAAGAGAGGGAGGCCCATTATCTCCTTAAGAGTCAGGGATGGTGTAAGAAGTAAAAATGTGCCAATGAAAGTTTATACTCTTATCCCCATATCATCATATCAATAAGATTTATCCAATTGATAGTGTCAAAGCATAAGCTAGCATGGTTTGGAAATAATGAATCATTTATTATGTGTCGAGGGAAGAGATATTTAGTCAGTCATTATAAAGATACACCATATCAACATTGGAATAAAGATAACCATCAAACAGCTACATGAGTCATAATGATATTGTGATTACTATTTTTTTCATACATCAAGTACAAATCCATCCACTTGATGTTTATTCACAATACAAAGGAGAAAGAAAGAAAAGATGTCATCACGCTCATTAAGAAGAACTCACAATTTATTCTATTTAAAAGACAAAAAGAAGGGTTGTTCAATGGGTTGAACCTCAAAAATTACAAATAGAAGTGTTGTTCACTTGATTGAACAACCAAAAAAATTGCAAAAGTTTTTTTCATTCAATTGAATGGCAATCGTTCAATCGTTTGAATGGAAATAATTCAATCATTTGAATGGAAATCGTTCAATCATTTGAATGGCAATATCAAAGAAATAAAAATGTGTTGTTCAATTGATTAAATAACAATTGTTCAATCGTTTGAATCACAAAAACAAGGAAACAAAAGATGTGTTGCTCAATCAATTGAACGGAAATCGTTCAATCATTTGAACAAAAAAATCAAATAAACAAAAACATGATGTTCAATTAATTGAACGACAATCATTCAGTCATTTGAATGGAAAAGAAAAAAAAAACAAAAAACAAAAAAAATGTGTTGTTCAAACGATTGAATGACAATCGTTCAATCTTTTAAATGGAAAAATCATAGGAAAAAAATGTTTTCTTCAATCGATTAAATGACAATCGTTCAATTGTTTGAATGGAAAAATCAAAGAAACAAAAAAATATGTTGTTCAATAGATTGAACGGAAATTGTTCAATCATTTGAATAGAAAAATCAAAGAAATAAAAACTATGTTGTTCAATTGATTGAAAGACATTCGTTCAATCTTTTGAATGAAAAAATCAAAGAAACAAAAATTGTGTTGTTCAATTGCTTGAATGGCAATCGTTCAATCGTTTGAATGACAAAACCAAATAAGCAAAAAAAGTGTTGTTTAATAGATTGAATGGAAATCGTTCAGTCATTTGAACAACAAAATCGAAGAAACAAAAAAATGTGTTGTTCAATAGATTAAAAGACAATTGTTCAATCATATGAACGAAAAAATCAAAGAAACAAAAAATGTGTTGTTCAATCGATTGAATGGAAACCGTTCAATCGTTTGAAAAGAAGAATCAAAGAAACAAAAAAATGTGTTATTCAATCGATTGAACGACAATCGTTCAATAATTTTAACAATACTTATCAAGCAATAAAACGTCTCATATTTACATGGTAATGTCTACTCTTAATTACAATCGGTTGAAAAAAGGTATATACGTTATTTGCAACTTCTAATGAGATCTCAATTTATTGAAAGAAAATTTGTTGGGTTATCACTTCCTGTAGGTAAAATTTGCATGGAGGGGTCCTTGTGTACCTGCTCACAGAAAGACTCCTTGGTGAGTGGTTTGTGGTAGAGGTGTACTCGGTGTCTATTCACCTTAAAAGCAAGGCTAGATTTGTTAATGGTAACCAAGGTAAGAGTACCATTGTTATGCAATTCTGGAACCATAAAGCAGCAGTGTCCAATCCCCTTTTTGAAACATTTTCTTCTTGATCAGGCTGTCATGCCATTTTTCCCCTTGTTTTTGAATAATTGCAGTTTGTTGCAAAGCAAGTAGTTTAGCCTCATTTACTTCGTTATCTATTGGATTCGCTTGGTCTTAGATTTTGTTAGATCCATCCTTACTTCCTCGACAATCCTTAGAGTCTTTATTTTGAATTTGATTGAAAGAATAGGTTCTTTGCTGAACACGAGCTAGTATGGAAAGTAACTAGCAGTATTCCCCCAAGTCGTGCAATAGGCCCACAAGGCCTCTGGCAGTCTAGCAATCTAGTCTCATCGGTGTGTTGAGAATGTGTTGGTCATAATTGCTTCAATGACGTTATTGGCGCTTTCGACTTACATGTTCACCTATGGGTGATATGGGGAACTGATCCTATGCGTAATATGATGATTCCTTAGAGTGGCAGTAATCTTATGTCCCATGAATTTCCCTCCCCCATCTGTGATTAGTTCACGTGGAAACCCATATCACACGAAAAACCCAAAGAGGAAGTTAATCACAACTTCCTTTGTGGCTCTTGGTAAGTCTATTGTTTGCACCCATTTTGTCACATAATCTATGGAAACCAATATGTAGACCTTCTAATTAGATGGTGGATGGAATGGGCCAACGAAGACTAAAGCCCACCTTTCAAAGGGTTCCATGACTAACTGAGGTTGTAGAGGCATTTCATCGGATTGGTAAGGTCTGCCGATCCTTTGACAGCTATCGCAAGCCTGGGTATATTTCTTAGCATCGTTAAAAATAGTGGGGTAATAATAGCCCATATGTAATAACTTATGTCGTGTCCTTCGATCTGTAAAATATCCCCTGCAGGGCACGTCATGGCAAGCTTTCAGTATATCATAAATTTCATCCTCGCAGATGCATCTATGTATACACATGCCGGCTCGTGTATGAAAAATATATCCACGTATCCAAGAGAATTAGGCGTTGCACTAAACAATCAGCTTCCTCTCTCCTGTTTTCAAATGCTTGAGTAGCTTCTCAACTGTTAGATAATTTTCCACATCTACATACCATGGTGCTTTGAATGCCACGGCAAATAGATGTTCATCTAGAAATTGGTTGTTTACTGCTAGTGCATCATTCACCTTCGGAATTCGTGATAGAAAATCAGCAACCCGATCTTCCTTCCCCGCAAAATACTTAATAATATATAGGACTCCTAAAAAAGAAATATTCATCATGTTACTTGCCCATTTGTGATAGGTTTATTAGCTAAATACTGAATGGCAGAGTGATCAGTGTACAGAAAGACTGGGTAGGCAGTTATATAGTGTCTAAATTTGTCTATTTCATAAACAACAACTAAAAATTCATTTTCTGTCAATGTATAATTAAGTTCTGCAGAAGTGAGAATTTTTCTAATATAATATATAGCATAAGATTTCTTGTCCTCTTCATGGCCAGGGACAACACCTATAGCTACATCTAATGCGTCCATGGATATGTGAAAAGGCAGCTCCCAGTTTGGCCCATACAATACTGGTGTTGTTGAGACTAATTTTCTTTAAACGTCTAGCAGTTGTTTCACGTTTGTCACACCAACTAAAATCAACATTCGAGTCAAAGCATATAGAGGTGCAACAATTTGTGAAAAGTTTTTAATAAACCTTCGATAATAACCTACATATCCTATGAAGATACATACCTTTGTCTAAGTGTAGGGTGTAGGTAGTAAAATAATTTCCTAAATTTTTGTTGGGTCTACCTGTATTCCTACTGTAGAGATGTAGTTTCCCAAGATTACATGTTCGGTCATCATCGTGTGGCACTAGACATTTCCTAAACATAACCTAGTAGGAATGCATCGTTCTAAGACTTTTTCTAATATTTGCAATGCTTGGTCAAAGTAGTCCCAATATGGAGTAAAATCATCCATATACACCTCAAGTTCTTCATTTATTAAGTCAACAAAGTTGCTAAGTATAGCTCTTTGGAATGTGGGTAGGGAATTACACAAACCAAATGGTAATAATCTATATGCGAATGTATCGCACAGACAAGTGAAGGTTTCTTTGTCCTAATCTTCAGGGGTATTATGAATATGATTGTAGCCACTGAAACCATCTAAAAAGGAAAAGAACTACTTCCATGCCAAAGTATCAAGGACTTGATCGATGAATGGGAGAGGGAAATGACCTTTCTGCGTTTCCTTGTTCATCTCCCTATAGTTTACACAGATACGCCACTTCCCATTTTTCTTAGAGGTGACCACCAATGGGGAGACTCATTTACTATCTGAGATAGGACAAATACAATTCCCATCCAACATATTCTGTTACTCTTCTTTCACAATGTCCTTGAGATGTAGATTCAATCTTTGTTGAGGCTGCCAGATGGGTCAAGCATCCTTCTCGGTATAGATGTGGTGTGTACATAGCTGTGGGTCAATTCCCTTCATATAAGGATAATCCAATGCAAAAGCCCGTTTATATTTTTGTACGACCTATATGAGATTTTACTGTTGCTCACTATTCAGACCATCATTAATATTAGATTTTTTCCAAGTTCAAACTCTACCTATTTGTTGTTATGAGAAACATTCGTCTAAATATGATGATTGTCAGTATCCTTCAGAAGATCCTCCATGGCTTCATTATCCAAGATTTCTTTAAGCATTTGACATTTTACATTTTTCACATTATCAAGCTGATTCATAAAATTATTAATAACGTCATCTTCAGTTTGATATTTAAATTCTAATGCCCCTGCTAGTGTGAGTGGTGAATGGATGAATTCCTCTAGGTATGCTAGTGTTTATTTACATATTTTTATGATGGGTAGACTTGGCTTGGCAGGAGGATATAACACAATATTCTTTAGAGCACTCCCCTTCACAATATTCATGTTTCCTTCTCGGCAGCCAAGATAAGAATCAGCTGTCGCAAGCCGAGGTCGACCCAGAATCAAAGGGTGCCCGTCTAATCTACTCTTTTGGTTTATGACAAGAAAATCTATAAGATATTCAACCGAATCAACAGAAACTGTTATATCATATAAGTTTCCTTTTGCCCTTATCACTGAACGATCAACAAGTTCTAATATAGTAGTGGTGGGTTCCAGGGTTGTAATACAAAGTGCTTGACAGGTTTCTACTATTAAAATATTAATGGCTACACCCATATCAACTAAAGTATTGGGAAAAGAGCAACCATATATCTGAACTGTCACTATGGGGTTTCCAAGATCTTCATACTTTATTGGAGTCTCCTCTTCCAAGAGTAAGTCAGACAAATTTCCTACAATGTGGATGGCAAGTGAGGTTTTTTCTTTCCTCGCTGCCTTTTCTACACATAGATCTTTAATTGTTTTGGCATAGATGGGTATGTCTTGAATGGATTGGAGGAGACATATTTTAATAAAAAGATTTTTTAGTTACCCTACAAGATCAAAATCTTGATAAAAAATAGATTTGGGTATCGTTAACCTTTTGGGGAATGGGGGACAAGTGACTGTAAGCTTTTTAGGATCTTCATGCTGAGCTGTCTCTTCTCCTTGTCTTAGTTTGGTATTAATTACAGGTGGTGGCATATGTATAGGTGGGGTTTCAATTTTGATTGAAGGTTAATCCCTATTTTCCTTAGGGGTGATGATACGACTTGACCTCAATATTAGTTCATTACATTCTTTCTACTCAACCTCATAATCTGAGCTTTCATTCATCTGCACCAATTGAATTGGTCTATTATTAGGATTTGGGTTCGGTTGAGTTGGTAATTGAGGCCGTAGAAGAGGTTGGGGATTTTTCTGTAATGTATAAGGTGCTGATAGTGAATGTTGAGGCCAAGGACCTATCCCCATAGGTGCGTTAGACATCCCAAAGGTCGCTACCAATTTGTAAATAAATTTGAATTTTGGGAGGTAGAGGCAGGCCACTTGGATTGATAGGGATTTCCTTGCCATACAGGAGAAAAGGAGAATTTTGCCAGCCATTTCCCACAAAAGATTATGTTGGCCAGGATTTCATAGGGAATGGAGGGCTTTACCAACTTAGGTAGAGTGATTTTTCCTTCCATGCTGCCCCAAGGTTTTGTTGCTGATTAAACTGCGAAGATGGACATAACTGGGATGTGTCTTGTGTCATACCTGTAGGTTTAGCCTCCCACTGTCGACCCTAGTTCATCTGATATACCAACGTTGTTGCTTCTTATGCTTCCTTGAACATTACTTTCAGCCCCAATAATGATGGACATTGTTTAGTGGCGTGCTCCTTAGTACAGATAGTGCATATCTACACCATGTCTAATGGGAATTCCCATTAGCTATGCTTCTTTCGAAAATGTGGATAGGAGATGGTCAAGTTTTGTTCTACTAAGGATTGCTTTTGTTTAGCTTGTAAGACATCTAGTTGCGTCGTAAGAGTGCCTAGGATGTCCATCTTAAAATCTTCCAGGAGGTTACGATTTCCATCAGTCTTACGCCTCCACTGTGTGGTTTGCTTCCCCTGCTCATGGGATCTTAGCTTCTTGCTCCTCTAGGTATGCTTCCTCGTGAACACTTGATACATAAGAGAATAATTCCATTATAATCTTCCTGAGAAATATCTCCTTTTCCAATTATGTTTAGAGTTTCTGGCCATTACTCTTTCATTCCTTTAATTAAGATGGCTCTTAGGACATATTTTGGTAATGCAGTGTGTGGAGACCTCTACAAATTATAATTAAATTGTTCTACATATTTTTCTAGTGTTTCATTATCTTTTGCATTCATCTTAAAAATATTATCTTTCAGTTCCCTAGTTTTACAAAAGTCCTGGTATCTTTTGAGGAAGGAGATTTTCATGTCGTACCAAGAATTAATAGTTCACCCACCTAGACCCATAAACCATCTTAAGGATAGTCCTTTCAAAGTGGAAGAGAATAGTTTTAGCTTTTTGGAGTCCGTAGTGTAGTCATACCCTCTACACGGGACATCAAACTCAAACAGGAAACCATCGAGATCCTTTGTGATCATCCCATGGAAAGTTGGGATGCTCTGTAGAGGAATAGCCTTCATGGGGGCATTGGCCACTGGGTCGACTATGGGGTACTCTAATTTTGAGGTTTTACCTTAAGGTAGTTGATTTTCCATTTGGTCAAATATGTGCCAACAAGATTCAGGAACTTCAAGGGGTGCTTCTTGATTAAGCAGAGAGTTAGCAACCCAAGTTGGATTTGCAACACTACCTAGATTTGGGATCTTAGGAGATCCTTGTGCAGACAACTATGGTTCTACCTTAGTAGTCCCACTGGTTTCTCCTTTTCCTTCTCTTAAGTTACAAGATTTTCCCTCTTGTAGAGGGTCAGAATGTAAACTTATTGTAGCTTGAAGACTCTATTCTGATCCTCCAACTTAGCTTGGAATGTCAACGTAAGCTGCAAATGGTGAGCGTGACTTGAGGGATAACAATAGAACCTTTTCTAAGTATTTCTCAGAATCCTACTGACACTTGAGACTCTACTTTTCTTACAATTTCATCTATAAAGGTCGTTCTCCCAAGGTTAATTGGTCCTTTGGGTTTTGTGGGTTTTGGTGGGGGATTTTTCTCTTTCTATTTTTTTATTCCTAGTCATTCATAAAAGAGCAATTCTTATTTAACCTCTAAGCATTTGTTGGAAAGCGAGCTGGTAAGCGAGATGGTAAGCGAGAACTTTACTTGCTAGGTATGCAGGTTCTTACCTTCCATTTTTAAAACCCAATTATGTCACAGCAAAATAAAAGGAAATCACATGAAAGACTCTCCTTGGCAATGACACCAAGATGTTGGCTCATTAAGACATCTCTTTTTTAAGACATCTTATTTCCTACATTAGTTTTCTACCTGAGGTACATCCTTTTAGCTCAAGAGTGTCAGCAAAATTTATGTAGTGAATTCAGAGGTTAGCTAAAGGTACATCCTGGAAATCACTCATAACTCTCTTTACAACTTAAGTCACACAACTCTTAAGGAAATAGCTGAGGGAAAAATAACTTTGAATGAACTCTTAATGCACTCTTCAATATCCTCTACTTATTCCAAAACTCAATGAATCTAATGTGAATAAAAATAATCATGTTTGGAAATGTTCGAATGGAATTAAAGCTAACTCCTTTGATAAAGAAAGAGAGTTGTAACAACTAAATAACAATGTTAATCTATCGCAAATCATAATTGAGGAGCAAATCCTAATTGAACAACAATCTCGATTGAACGACAATTCTCAATTGAACAACATTCTCAATTGAACGTCAATTCTCAATTCAATGGTAATTAAGAAAATACAATAAATGATTTACAAACAACAACTGCTTCTATCAACAGATCATGGAAATAAATTGACACTACCTTTAAGATCTATGGTATTGTAATTCAAAAGGAATGATAATTTATTCTGAAACTAATGTAACCAATCAAATCAAAGAATTATTCTGATACGTCACATGGCTAAATATAAATCGAGATGAACAACAATATAATTTCAACAATATAAATTGAGATGAATCGCCAATCCTCAAAATAAGAAAAATAATATTAACTAAATTGTTGGGCTCCAAAAATGGCACTCATTACCATACATTTTTCACCTATGCTTCCATCATTTCGCTCACTATTCATCACCTTGTCACTCCATTTTTCCTACTATTCACCATTAATGGGTCTCATTTATATTTTCCAAATATTGTTTATTTTTAAGCATTTTTGAGAGAAATTATTGATTAAATAT
>APFE030932186.1:0-12281 GCA_000404065.3 Pinus taeda | reverse complement strand
ACATGTAGATTTTAATTTTTGGCTCATAAAACCCACTTTCATAATGTTTAGAATTGGACTTTATTTTTAAACTCTGTTTTTTGAACTTTTTCACTTCATTTGACCTTGTGATGAACTAAATGACCTGTGCTTTGCTTGTTTTGCAGGGGGTTGGATCTACTGGGGCTAGGGAAAGTGACCAGGGTTGCAGGGGAAGTAATTTACACATGGGGGAAATTAAATTACATAAATTTGTACCATAAAAGCAAATTACTCTGTTTTTCCTCAAAACAAAGTTTTGAAGAAAGACACATTTCTGAGCACTTGATGATAAAACTTATTCATGCTGAAACTTCCTCATGTGCCTGCTGGTGGTTATTGGAAACCTTGAAACACTTTTTGATGAAACCCTAGACCTAAATGACAATGAAACCCTAAATGGACCTTTGCAATCTTAAAGACAAAAAGGTGACTGTATATGCTTTTTAATGAACAAACATGAACCAGCAGGTAAATGACTTGAGGGAAACTGTAGGAAAGCCACTACCGTCAGATGATCCATGCACCTAATGGGATGCAGATGACTGGGCGGCACACCTAATATGAAATGAAAAAAGAGGATTTGATCTCTGACGGAGGGATGAAGATACCGACACTAACAATGGGTTTCTTGTTTGTTTTCTAGTGCATGTTATTTATTTTATTTCACAATCTGATCCATAAGTGTTCCACATTTTGGAAATTGAGTTAGTAAATCTGAATTTTGATTATTAGCTGAGATTTAGAATTTCCAAATTGTTATATATTTTCAACTTAAATATCTTTCACATAATTCACTAGTTGTTACGTTCTCAGTATTTATTTCTATTTGCTTCTATCACAGTTGAATGAGGAATTATTTAAGAAATTTGTTTCTACCTTTCCTCTGTATATTATTAATATAGCCTGGAATTTGTAGTTTTGGAAATTGAGTTATTAAATCTAAATTTTGATTATCATCCCAGATTTAGAATTTCCAAATTGTTATATGTTTTCAACTTAAATATCTTTCATGGAATTCACCAGTTGTTATGTTCTCAGTATTTATTTATATTCTCCTCTATCAAAGTTGAATGACGAATTATCTAAGAAATTTGTTTCTACATTGCCTCTGTATTTTATTCATATAGCCTGGAATTAGTAACTTCTTGTCAAACAAACTCCATGCCCAATGGTTTTTCCTGTCCTTTGCAAACCAATTTTGTTTAATCCAATAAGATTTAGTCGATATGTTAAGTACATAACCAGTCAGACTTGACTAAGTTATATGAGGGATTCCACTTAGAATTGAAAGGGTTAGATTTTGCTTCAAAAGATTGGTTAGAGGTTACCTTATATTTTTTCCCACGACAAGGGTTTTCTCTAAGTGATAACAGGTCCATGTCAGCTTCTATTTCCTAGTTTCCTACTGTCAAATCATATCATGACCTTCCACCTATGGTGATTTCTTAAATAAACATGTGTATATTTACTATTCACTTGTATTATGATGATGATTCACTTGACTTACAAGTATATTTTTTATTTCACTATGCAAGGATTGAAATTGAAAAACCACATGAGGGAGAAGATGTGTCCCATCAAGCTGATCAACTAGATGATGATCAAGATGTGCCCTATGGACCTAATCAACACTAGAGGAAAATCTTCCCTATCGAGTTGATCAACTGCCATTAGGGGAACAAAATGTGCCATGCCAAGCTAATCAACCACTAGAGGAAGAAAATTTTCCCTATCAAGTTAATCAACCGTTGGAAGAATGAATTGTTTCCTCTTAAGTTGACAGGATAACAGGGAGTTGCAATGGTTTGGGGAGCCTATCCCTTCTCGCACTATTATATACCATGTCAACAACACCATTCGACAATATCTCTAGAAAATTCAGTTGTTTCATAAGCTCAAATACTACATGGGTTAATAAAACATAAGAAACTAAAACATGCCACAAATATTTTGGGTGTCCAAGATGCTAAAAGAAAGAACACACATATGAATGTCACTAAAAAGATATCAAAGGCATTTGCTATGTTTGGAAAATCAAGAAAACATGGTGTTCAAGTTGCGCATAGGGAAATTACAATTGTTATTATTGCACCAAGTACATCAAGGCAACAATGTAAAAATTTCTCCATATCTCGAGAAAAGCATTGCACAAGCATACTAAATTTAGGGTTAGAGTGAATAAAAATGATGAATTTTCTTGTTGGGATCTTATCACCAGGCAAGCCTATCAAGACAAGCTTACAGCAGGAATCAAAGCATTTGTGGTATAGTTTTGGGAGAGCCATGCCCATTCTATTCTAGATAGAAAGCATGTCGTATGACATTGCGTAGCTAAAGGTGAGTATGTGGAACATGCTAAGAATATTGTAGAAATGACAAAAGTTGCATTGTTCGATGAATTTTAGGAAAGAAATCACATGTGAATATATCCATAAGGATGTTTCAAAAATTGAAGCCACAGTTTATTATGCCTAATATAATCTGTGACACATGTTTTTTCTAATACCATGTTGAATTTCAACTTCATTATGACACTTTTTGGGAATTTTACAAGAATACCTATCATGGTGACCCTCCTCCTCCTACAGTTCGTGATTTTGTTTCATCAATATTGTGTAGAAGGAATCTAGAAGATTTGTTTTACAAGAAAATATGTATAGGTGGGAGAAGATGCATTGAATGTGGTTATTTGGCATTGTTCTATAGGAAATTTCTTATTGATCCCAACCAGTCTGGGATGTTAGATGTCACCATCACATGGAAGAATTATGATTATTTTGTTGGAAATCGACCATCTTCTTCAACTATGGTACCTAAGAGGATCAACTATATTGAGAATGAGATTCTTGTTTTATAACTCATCAGGGTGTTTCAAAACTAGATCTATAAATATATCAAGCACTCACATAGATCCAGGTGGAAAGCATCCAAATTTAAGCATTCTCGCGAAGTATTTCAGCTAGGCACAATCTTATCAATGGTGGAGTTTGTTGAGCATCACACATTTGATCCTCAGATAGAGATACAAAGTGATTATTATCACTCATACCAAGTGTCCATATCTGTACATGTTTTGTACATACATGCATAATTGAACCTTTACGGTAAGGATAGCACTAACGAGTCACGTGATGTGATTAAGAGGTATCACTTTTACATCCGTGATTATCGTGAGCATGATACATTGTTTGTAAAACATTGCTTTGACTTGATTTATGAATCATTTAAAAGAAATGACATATCATTCAAGAAGCATTAGATATGGTCAAATGGTTTTTCAGGCAATTTCAAGTTAGCACACACTTTTTACTAGTTGAACCGACTACACAAGAAGACAAAAATTCAACATACCTGGAGCTACTTTGAAACAAGAAATGGAAAGGGTAAGCATGATGGTACATGTGTTATAGGGATTAATGCACAGGTGGTTGTGGATGAAATATCCTCTCGTGTCTTCCCGAGACCCAAGGAAAACTATTGAAGATTAGTTGCAACTGTCACAAAGAAACACACATATATTCATATTAATCCATGATTGACAAAGAAAAAGGAGAAAGATTACCTCAGCCTTTGGTGTAGTCCTGCTGGAGAACTCATTGTGGAAAAGTGGAAACCTCTCTGCCATCTCCTAGATCAAAACCTACACATAAACAAGACAAAGAGTAATCTCCACAACATATAAGCCTTGATAATCAAAACATCAATATATAAGAGACTATAATCTAGCATGCATTTAAGCTACTTATTAATCATGGAATTGAACCAACATGTAAAGGAATACAATATCGACACCATCAAGTAGAAAACACAGAAATAGATCTATATTATTAGATAGAAGAAGAATAATTACAACCATCTTGGCTATATCAAGCCTCCTCTAGTCCTTCAGCTCCACTCTCTCTCTCTCTCTCAACTTCTTGGCAGCATAACAATACTTAAGCTCTTGCAAATTTTTGACAACCATTAAACCTTTGTTACAATGACGAAGCCTCCAATTCATGGATGGAGAGATGCTCATCCTTTCCAATTCTTTCATGAGCTCCAATGAGGCAAAGCTTGTATGTTTCCTCGCTTTATTTCTCTTTCCCTTCCCATGAGACTCCGTTAGGAATAACAATGTCCTTAGTTAAGCTTGAGGCAGATGTTTCATGCTTTTCGAGCTGAAATTTGAGTGAAAAATAGAGTGACAATCAGTCAACTCGTGCTTTGACCTCCAGAATCTCATAAATATCTATTAACGTTGCCCTTTAGAAAAAAACAAAGTGTTAACCTAGGGATTAACACTTTTGGTTGAAAGCTAGGAAGCGTTATAACTCTTCCTCTTTGTTTCTGGGGTGTGTTATAGTGGGAAATAGGCATGTAACTTAGGTATTTCTTCCAACCAATGTGTCTTTCTCCTCTGAGCTGACGAGGTGGTCATTTTGTTGTATAACAGATTCCCCCTTAAAATGTGAGGTTAGAGACGAAGACGATGGCCGAAATACTTTATAAATATTGTATTATAAGAGAGAGAGGATTGTAGCTTCGAGACTATGGGAGACCTAAAACAAGCCACATATGTAAAAAAAGATAAGATCATGTCCTGCATCGGGCATTCCCATGTTTAGTAGCTGTGTCAGGGTAATTTCTCATAAAAGAGGTATGACTATCATGTCCACCAATAGGCACAATGTGGAAGTTGTGTCATAATATGATCAATCTGACGAATTGTCTCTAAAAACAATATACGTAGCTTGGGAGAGGAAACAAGGTTGAGTGATGTAAGCCTCTACCCAAGGTCTTGGTCGCTGATTATTTGAACAACATAATTTTGCACATGTGAATAAAGGATTTAAATTTGAACATGTGAGAAATCGTTTGATTACCATTCAATGATGAAAACTAGTAATAGACGCGAGGATGGCCACCGATAAGGATGATGGTCTCTAGGATGCACAATACAATCTAATGAGTTTGAGAAGGATTTTGTCGTCGAACACTCATAGGATCATTCAACTGGGAGCCAATGATGAAAACCCCTAATCAAACGTAAGGTAACCTTCCACTAAGGATTGCAGGTTCTAGGGTACTGATATGTTTTTGGATTTACTTCCTAGTAGAGCGTTGAAGTTGATAGGAAGATATATTTCAAAAGGCAAACAGTGAGGTGTCCTACATTGTTTGAAACGAAACAGGACAACAATGATTGTTTTGGAGATAAATTTTGAGCAATGGGTCAAACAGATGGAGGGAAATCTTGAGGTATATGATGGATGTTCAATATAGGAAGCAGAGGATAAATGAATCCCTTAAAAAATAGAAGGCACGGCACCAAGGTTACCAGGCAGCCTAGAATCATGAACGCCGAAGAGTGTTAGGATACAGCGATGTAGGAACATCAAAGTATGAAGGCTAAACTCATAGGATGGTAAGATTCAGTTCAAGGCTGACAAAAGAGGTTTGTTGAGGGAGTGTCATGTTCAAGGGATAGACTGCCGCAAAAAGATCCTTCCGAATATAGATATTGAATCACTCTATTGTCCAAGTTTTCCCCATATGATTAAGTTTAAGGAGTCCAGATACGTAAACTTGGTGGTATTTTCATATTTATAGAGTCTGGAAAGATCATAAAGAACAACTCCAAGGAGGTACCTTTTTCATGGTTGATGACCAAGTGCGACAAAGGTTTAATAGTATACCTGGCACAATTCATTTTCCATAGGTTAGTCCATTGAGTCAGGATTAAGTGATAAACCTGTGCTCAATAGACGTCTACCTCATTTTTTTACGACTACAAGGAGACAAATTGAACTCGATATTCTTTAGAAAATTTTAACGAGTCAAACAAAGAAAACTCGATAGATCTTCATAAAATTTTAATGAGTCAGATGAAGAAAACTCGATATGTCTTTTTTCAGTTAAAGGGGCATGAAAAAAGAGATACAATAATTTCTCAAGTCTTCTTCATAGGAGTTTTACGAGCCCGAAGAAGGTAACTTAGGGATTTTTGAGTTCAAGAGTGATAAGAGGTCCCAAAAAGAAAGTGCTCATATCTTCTTTGTAGGAGTTTTATGAGCCTGAAGAAGGTAACTCAGGGATTTTTCATTTTAAGAGCGAGAAAAAAGTCTCAAAAAATAACGTGCTCATCGAGAGTCAAACTCAGTCATCTATGCATAAATACACTAAAATATCATCAGAGCATAAGCAAAATTTGATAGCATATCAATATGGTGCCTATTTAATATAGGAATGAAAAACCTCAATTTCAATGACTAGATAGAGTGATTCATACCTCCAGAGTGACTCTAAGAAGTGTGACAGGCTCTCATTTTCATTGTTTGAGTTCTGTGAGAGTGCTCTGGGGAGAAAAAGAAGTAAAACTTTCCCGAGCGATTGCGAGAAATCCAGGTGATCATTCGACATGTCGCTAGTTCCAGGTAGATGGCTTCATCCCTATATTACATTTAAATACTTATTTTAGTCATTTTGCTAGTTAATTTTGAAGTTTTGAGCAAGCCCTAGGTGGCTTGGCCAACTAACGTGGTTGCCCGGGATATGAGGCGCATTAAACGCCCTGCCTGTGAAAGGGAGGGGTGTTAGCATGCCCTGTGGGCACTGGAGGGACGTGTTAACTAGTCAATTACAAGATAAACTCTGCTTTGTTAATTTCCTAAGGGTTTTTGCTAGCCGCAGACTAGTTCAAGGGTTCTATTGTGCAGGAATTAAGCTTTCAAAATGAGTCTATGGAGAGAAAGAGCTCATGATGCCGAGGAACTACAAGTGTTAAATGATCTAGCACTTTTGGCCGCTTTGCAAAGGTGTAGGCTACTAAATCATGCCAAAATTGACCTGATGAAGCATCAGGAGGATCTCCTTAGCTAGATCATCCAACAATGGGATGAGCTCTCAATCAAGAGAGACGATATATATTTCCTCATTGGTTTATCCTGCATAAGTGCATGAGTAAACCTAACAGGAGGGAGAGTTGATCCTAGGACTAACGCAGAGTTAATCCAAATGTACCGTAGAGATGGCAGTCAGCTAGTGAGCAATAGGATTCCTATAGAGCGGATTAGAAAAAGACCAATGAGGTTTATTCCATGGATGATCATGCACCTGGCAGGATCTAAGAGTTATCATGTGGCTACAAAGGCCTAGTTGCTACTGGCATTGGACTTCTTACAACCAGAGGTATTCAACTGGTGTGAGGGAGTCCTTCATTAGGTGAAAGTAGAGTTGACAGCGTGTAAGACCCGAGACCAAAGGGAGTTTGGGTACAAAACTTTGATCATGTCCTTTATCTTAGAGAGAGTGCCTATGATGAGGCCTGGTATGATTTCGGGTATAGCTGGTCCGAGGGACCCTAGACAGGAGTGATGGGCATCCCTAGCACCTCATACTAGAGGGGGACAAATTATAAACTTTTTCGAGGATGACTTTTTTGAGTGGCTCAGTGGCCAGATCCTGATGATTGAGAATTATATGTATGCTGGCATGAACTACTCAGAGGATCCGAAACTGATATTTCCACCTGGCACTCAGTAGGGGCCACTAAGTAAGAGGATCGATCAAAGTGAAAAAAGTATTTTTTGTCTTTTGAAGTTTATGCATTTTTTTTATTTTATGGGTGAAATTTTTTTAACATGAAGAGTTTCCTTGACACAAATGTGGCACCAGTATGTCCTACAGGTATGCATCGCCATTCTAGGTGAGGTGATCAACTACTTGGGGCTGGAGCAGTAGCAAAGGGTGTGGTAGCTACTGAAGAGGGAGATGACACACATATTTTGCGAGAGGTTTCTAAGAACCTCAAAGGTTTGATCATGGGTGTGTCGCGTCTTCCCATGAGAGAGATACCGATCCATATGCAACGGCACAAGTGGGTGTGCCTGAGTGGTTTCTTGTGCCTTTGAGGAGGTTAGCTAGAGCAATTATCTGTTACCATGAGCAGCAGGCTCAACAGGAGTAGGGTATGGCCAACAGGCGTCAGAGCGAGGCTTAGCAAAGCCATTTTTGTACTTAAAACACCCAATTTTTGCGAATTTTTGATGTAAAAAGACTGGACACAATCTATCTATATATACAGATATTTTTGGTAATTAATGGTGTATGTGTTTGTTTTGATTTTTACAAATTTTTAACTAGGAAAAGTTTACACTCGTGCATGTAACTATAAAGAACGAGACAGAGGCCAATTCAATACATAATTTTCCAATGAATCAACTAATGCATTAAATTCTCTAGGAATGGGTTCATAAGTAATAAACTCAAATTGAAGTTCCAAAAGTTGTACCCTTAAAAATTAACGTAACAATATTGGATTGTGAATGTGATAGTGATTAGTCAATTGCATAAAAACTAGCTAAGAGTCTAACCTAACCACCAGATTGGAGATGTCCCGAGATGAGGCTTCAGTAAGGAGTTCAATAACGGACATGTACTAAGCAATATTGTTCGTGGCAGAACCAAGAAAAACTCCCCCATAACTAAGTTGTTCTAACTCAGGTGTATATAGAACCCAAGTAGCTGATGAAATGTGTCATGTGTGATGACCAGCACCATCCACATATCCGATGTATGGTAATGGTGACGAAGACATTTGTGCAACGATAGACGTGTATGAGACAAATACGCATTAAAAGCCAAAAAAATCTGGACACACCAAAAGAAGAAAAACTTATATACATAAAATTACAAAGAAAATTCCCAATAGAACATTGGGCAAAATACTTTTTTAGATAGAGCTCGTTGCGAGGCTTGGCGAATGGAATTCCATTGCAGTCCTGAAGTTCATAGGCAGCTTTTTAAAGGACCTTAGTAATGATATATGGACCGACGCGTAATGGTTGAACGGTTCCTGCCCCCAAGAGATCATGCTTCTGATCATAAAGTAAAATGAGGTCGCCCTCTTGGTAAGATCGAGGCTTGACATATTTGTCATATTGGTCTTTGACTCTATGCTTATGGGCTTCGAGAGCTTGTGTGGCATCCCAACAAGTCTTATCTAGTTTATTTAGTGACAACAAGCACTCTTCTTCAACAGTAGTGCTGGCCAAGAGTTCAACAGCTAATTTGAGGGAGGGAATCTGGCACTCGATAGGAAGAACTGCTTCCAAGTCGTAGGCAAGTTGAAATGGTGTAAAGCTTGTAGCAATTTCATAAATCTTGGTCTCATGCTTGACAACAGAAGGGTCTATGCTAAGCATTTCCTCGTAAGACCAAGGGAAAACATCGCAGAAGTCCTTAAAAGGGTATTTGAAGCTGGCAATTTCCTCGGGATTACAGTTAGCTCCAATCTGAATGTTTTCCATGATGCCTATTTTGACCGGGATATCAATGAGCATATTTTTTGAAAGGTTTCCCAAGTTCCCTTCTAAATCCTCAATTTGGACAGTTGTATAAATCGAGGGAACAATCTCAGGTGTGTCAAAAGTCAGGATTTTTACAGGTGTTGAGTTTGAATCAGATATTGAAGAGCAAGGATGAGAAGTTTCCCAAGGTCACTCCTCTAAAGACATGATCTCTCAAATAGCCTCATTCGTAGGAAGGACTTCATTGAGGAGATCATTAGAAGGAGATGTGATGTGAGAGGAAGAGGTACCATTGGTCATAACCAAAGCAGTGGAAGAATCGGATGCAGATTGAATGGCTTGATAAGACAATTCGGTTGGTGAAAGCAGCATTTGTTCTCCATAAGGGTCAATCTCTAAAGGGGGCGGGAGGATCTAGGGATTGGTTGGGTCATGAGGAATGGTGGAGACCATAGAAACCATATGTGGAATGTCAGGCAGAGGGAGAGGAAAGCAACCCAGCAGGGAGGAACCCTTCAAAAGACCGATACCAACACTGACATAAGAGTCAACTATGCCACCCACTAAGGGCACAGTGACACTAGGAAACGGGGAGTAATCTGGGGTACAGAAGGACAGCTCGTACACTGTGACTGCTTTCCCATCCAACGAGAAGGTGATGAGTCAGAATACCAAAGAAACAATGGCAGTTATGGCATAAGTCCAATTGTGGCCCAAAATAATATTATAGTCGAGATGGTGATCTACGACTTCAATATCCACTGTTAGCATTTTCCCACTTAGAGTGATGGGGTAGCTGGAAAGTATCCTTTTAGGATGAAAGTGTGGCCATCAAATTATTTAAAGGAATTCGATGGTGAAGTAAGGGTGGGACATGTCAAAAATTGCTAGTAAGGAATCCTGAGGATCAACTCCACCAATGGCTGAAAGCAAATCTTTCTGTTGTGCTGGACAGGTTTGCAATACTTTGAGAGCAAACATGGTTGATGATTCTTGCACCAAATCTTCTAAAATACTATAGTTTTGGGTAGCACGTGTAGAGGTATTGTGTGTCATGCGATGAAGTTCCCCCTTGGGGGGCAGGATCACAAGGTCAACGATAATATGAAGATTGTTTAGCGGTTGTGGATTTGAACTCGAGGTAGTGTTCGAAGTGTCAATGACTAGAGTTCCATAATTTTTGGCTCGTGTTTGATTATTAATTGTTTCAAAGGTGTAAACAGTTAACGATCCTTCACTAGAGGAAGGAGGATGTGAACCGTCGTTTCTGCCTTGTGGGTGTTGTGGTGGGTTTTGAAATAAGATGTTTCTCCTGCTAAGCAGGAAAAGGGTTTCATAGGACCGTTGGGTTCTAGCTAGTGTCCTTTTGAGCAAGAATATATGTGCATTCTTGAAGACAAGGGAATTTTTTAGTCATGTGCTCCTTCGCACAGATTTTGCAGGGGAAATTGACAATTTTTTCTTTCCCACTATCATATTTGACAGGAGCTTTTTGTTTTTGGTTGTTCAAAGTAGTGGGTTGATCTTCAGAATGAGAGGTCTTTTTCTTATTCTTCTTGTTCTTTCCACTGGGTTTTTGTGTATACTGCACAGTTTATTGCAACGATTGGAAGAGAAGTCAATTATGTAGAAGGAGCGGTATCGACAGATGACTTGACAATGTGCCCACTGAGTTATTTCACAGCAGCCCTAGAGGTAGCACTGACGATACCGCCAGTGTGCACACTGGGTTGTTAAGAAATAGGAGCATTAGAAGTTCAGGGTGCATAACGGATGACATCATTTAGTGGTCCAGATTGAGAGTAAATCAAATATAAATTCTAGGCACAACGAATGGATTGGTCTTTCGTGATCAATCATATAAGGTGGCAGTCCATAAGGGATATTAAGCCGGGGGGGTTTGGTTTCCCCCAGGATAAAAAGTTCCTCATTAACTCAATTGAGGTTGAGGAAGGGTTTCCTGAATGGATGGAGAAGGACCGGGTTGAGGGACCCCACTAGCCATATACTTGGAAATGGGCACCTAAATAACATTAGAATAGTCTCCACTTTGAGGAAGTAAGTCGATCAATGACGAACCAGGTTTTCCTATAGGATGAGGGGGAATAGTAATGCCCCGGATCGGTATATGCATGTTGGGAATAATGCCCCTAGTCATCTGAGCCTGGGAGTTTGAACTTAGCAAAGGGTTCCAACCAAAAGGGTTACTGAATGTAGATGTGCTAACAACGCTACTAGGAGTGATAACCAGAGGTCCATGAGCTAACACAAAAGGGGAAGAAACCGGATATATTGGATTCCACTCATAGCAGGTGTAACTAGGTTGCTTGGTCTAGGCATAACCTAAGTAGAAAGGTAACCAGCCAACTGTGTACTACTAACTATAGGTGGGGGAAGTAATGGTGGAGAAAAATTGTCCACAAAGGACCATGGCTCATTAGTCACTAGAGGAAAATTGGATGTGGGTACTGACGAAGACATGATAGGTACAGGTGCTACCTGAACCAACACTGGTCCAAGAGGATTGGTGAGGGGAGGATTGTAAGGAGGTACTACTCCTTCGTTAAATAAGTCCTCAGGAAGTATAGCTTCTTGGGAAGTGTTATGTGATTTAGTGTTAGACACTGGAGACTGGTTTCCCAAAGAGGGAGAATCTGGATCACCAAGGCTCGACAGATCATCCAGGGTCAGTGGAGGAAGACCTAGGTGTCACCTAGATTGATCACAAGGGTCGTATGTAGCCACGGTGACAGCTATATTTTATCAGAAAAAATTTAAAGTGATATTTACTATAGTCTCGGTGATAACAAACCAGCACCTAAAAATTAAAAAATACTCTAAAATTCAATCAACAAGTAGCCAAGGGATATAAATTTGTTTGATAACCACCACTTTCTAGAGATGAAACCCAGTATCAAGTGGCTAAAAGAGAAATTCAACCAAATGTACAATTACGATTACTCCTAAGCT